>OOFC01001752.1:0-10863 GCA_900323345.1 Pseudochromis fuscus | reverse complement strand
AGCAGACCGCCGCAGACAGCGGCCCAGGACAGACCGAGCAGCAGCAGCCCCAGCGCGGCCGTGGACAGGATGACCCACGTCGGGTACAGATCGGGCTGAAAACCCAAGTCCACCCCGAACTGAGCCCGAACATATCCCTGTCCCGTAGACAGAAGGTCCTTCAACCGACTGGAAAGCAGTTCAGCTTTTTCCAGCGCGAAACCCTGCAGGTCTCCAGCCATCTTCCCAAATTGCGCAAACACTAGCTGTTAGCTTTCATTTCCAGCAGCCGTATGCTAGCGGAGGAGTGGCTAATCTAATCTGACTGCTGGGGAAATCTCAGCGGAACTACAATACGCATCATAAATACCGCTTCTGATCATTAAAAGTCAACAATGTTTAATGCAATCAGCACAAAGAGCATGTAGCTTCATTATATCTTGTAACTAGTCGAGCACATTTTAGAATAAAGCTGCTATTTTGTTGGCTGTCAGCTGTATAAACAAACAATGATCATCATGAATACTATTTATTAAAAACAGAACATTTCATTTTAGCAAAACATTTTATTGTACATTAAAATCACAACTTTTTAAAACAATCCACCATAGAATTAACCATTTTCTAATATCCAGTGGGGTATAGCATTATAATGTCTTTCACCTTTATGTAACATCAAAGTAGCCTGAAGCTAGGGTTCGGGAGTCCCATTTGTTCACACTCTTCATTTATAAACTATATTGGCAGGTGTTTAACTAAAAGTGTAATACTTCATCTATAATGTCCAAAAGTTAAGAGCTCTTATTTCCTACGTAACAAAACTTTATGCAGTTTTTGTCAATGACTGCTTAAACCAAAAATAAATAAATAGCTCAAATGTAACAAATACATAACAGAATGTCATCTCAGTTTCAGAAGTCTGCATCTAATGTGAATTCACCGTCCATCATGCTTGACATAACTCCGAATCTCTGATACTCTGCCACTCGTTTCTCAAAGAAGTTGGTTTTCCCTTCTAGTGAGATGGACTCCATGAAGTCAAATGGATTCTCAACTTGGTAAACCTTTGAATTAAGGAGACATGAGAAGATGACAAAAGGTGTTTACATCAAATAAAAATGTCACACACTTTTAATGCAATTTCATTATATTGCTTTAATCAATGCTATGTCACTACAGTCATCTTTTCCAAAGACTATCACTATTCTTAATCCAGTGCTTCTCTACTTTATTAACATAGCAACTACAACAACATAGATAAAGTTAGAGAAGAAATCATAATTAGCTTTGTTTGAGACATGTTTTATGATTTCTTAACCAGAATTACCTTGGCCAGTCCAAGATCAGCGAGAAGCCGGTCAGCCACAAACTCAATGTACTGCTTCATAAGACAACAGTTGATTCCGATGAGATCAACTGGCAAGGCCTCTGTCAAGAACTCCTGCAACACCAGACAGGATATGTTTATTATGTATTAGTACCACTACTGATCTGTTGCATTGCGAGTCATTCAAGACAAAGCAAACAGCTCAGATAGAGGCAAATATATAATCTATGCTACAACAATTTGTAATGGGTAGTTTGAAGCTGACACAATTTTCATCAAGCATTAAATGACCTGCTCGATGCTGACAGCTTTGGTGATGATGTCCTTGACTCTGTCCTCTGATGGCTTTTTCACAAGGTAGCTGTACAGCAGGCAAGCAAAGTTACAGTGCAGACCCTAGGTAAGAAAACAAAACACATGTCCGAACTGATATAAAATATAATTATTGTTTTGTGTTTTTTTTTTTTTTATATGCAAACTGTGGCTGTATTTACAAGCCAAACTGCATCTAGAGCAACACTGCTACTCTTGTAACTTTTAAGCAGCAAAGTGTGTGTGTGGAAAAGCTAAACAAGCCAGTGGTCACATCACAGGAGTGGTGAATGCAAACAGTAATATAAAACCTTGGTAATAAGCTGAGTGACAAGAAACGGTAAGAAAACATCACTGCAGAAAGCCCCCTCACAGTATCATACAAAAGCAATGGTTTCCATGTTTTATTTAATGTGTGGCCAAATTATGTGTTTATAACTGCATGAAAAATACATACTGTGTCCTCATCCCCTCTATCTCACCTCATCCCTGCTGATCAGCTCATTGGAGTATGTAAGGCCAGGCATGAGGCCTCTCTTTTTTAGCCAGTAAATGGCAGCAAATGAACCAGAGAAGAAGATGCCCTCCACAGCTGCAAAAGCCACAATTCGCTCCCCTGTGGACACAAAAACCAAAACAACTGTGAGCTTACTATAAAAAGGAAGTTCCTCTAGGCCAGAGCTGTTCCTTATATTCAGTTGACTATCCTGTGTTTTAAGTGCAATGTTTTTCTTACCAAACGTAGATTGACTGTCATTTATCCACTGTAGTGCCCAGTCTGCTTTTCGCTTCACACAAGGCATTGTCTGAATGGCGTTGAACAAAAAGTCTCTAAGACACACATAATGAAATTGATTATGAACCATTACTTGTTCAAAAATATCAAACAAAGAGTGCTTATAAACACATTTAATCACTTTCCCTTTTTTATGTTTAACTACAATAACAAATTATATTGGAACAGTTTGTTTCTTCAACACAAATCACATGCAAAAAGATACAAACATATACAACAACACAATATTGAATTCATATGCTTTGTACAGGCATTGTGAATATCCTGTTGATGTGTGAATTTATTGTCTTTCTTATCTGTTGCTACATCAAAGCTGCTGCAGCTCTGTGCTGGGATGCAACGGTAATTACCACAGAGTGGTGTCGACTTATCTTGTGATGAACAGGTGCAGGTTTTACAGTTTGTTTGAAATATTCTGACAATTAGATATACACTAAGAATTTGTCCGTTTATAGGGATGCATTGTTCATAAGATGGTAAAGTGGAAGCTGTAAATTTTTACCATGTAATCATTACATTACGTTACAATTAAGCATGAGAAGTTAGACAGAGCCACTATAAGTAACTGACCTTTCCTTCAAGTCCCTGATGTAAGTATTGATGAGCATACTGTACATCTCTGAGTGAACTGTCTCGATGAGGATCTGGAAGCTATAGAAAGAACGTGCTTCGGGGATCTGGACCTCCTGGCTGAACCTCTGCACCTGTTTGACAGAATAAAGCTAAATGAGTCATTCATTAAGTATAAAGACTGTTTATGTTATTTTAAAAGCAGTACAGTTGGACAGTGTCTAGATTTACTTGCCAGTGGCTTAGGTAAGGTCCCCAATCTTAGCTCCATAATTTCTCATTGGCCCACCAACACATTAAATGGGGTTACTCTGAACCTGCATGCACTTGTGGTGTGTGTCTTCGAGAAACGTTACATCTTGCGGTATCTTTAGCAGTATACAAGCTACAAAACACCTGTTACAGCTGAGTGTTCTGAGCCCTCTCACCAGGTTCTCATTGACGATACCATCACTGGCAGCAAAGAAGGCTAAGACATGGGAGATAAAATGTTTTTCCTCTGGCTTCAATCGGTCCCAGTGAATCAAGTCTTTGGATAAGTCAACCTGAAAGACATCCAACATCAATATAACCCGTGTCATTAATTGGTCAGGCAAAATCAATAGATTTATCATGACACTAATCTGAAATATCTGTATATACTGTTAGAAGGCGTAACGTGCAAGTCGGTGTGAGAAACCACCGACAAATGTGCTGCAATTGATTTTAAGGCAAACTACTTGTAACTTTTAGTTACTTTATAACCAGGCTATGTGCAAAATTGATTCCTTTTCAACCTACTGGATATTAAAATTATTGTATTTTCCCTTTAAGTTCGTCAGTAAAGTATTAAAACTGCAATACCCACCTCCTCCACTGTCCAGAAAGAGGCCTGTGCCTGTTTATACATCTTCCAGATGTCCGGGTACTGGATGGGGAAGACAACAAACCGTCTGGGGTTCTCTCTGAGCAGAGGTTCTTCCTCCATCTCTGAACCATTTTGGTAATCAGCATCTTTTTCTTTGAGGCCGTTCTGCAAAGACTCACATTTAGTCTGATATCTGCTTTGTTTAACTTTTGGGTAGACAATAGTTTCGCAGATTGTCCCTTTAATCACAAAATGAACCACTGCGCCTGCGCACTCACTTCAACCAAAACACAAAAGGACATGACATTTAAATGTTCGTTTTAGGCTTGTTTTGGGTATTTTAAAACAATAGCCAGTCATTTCGTTACTTTCTACCAGCGATTTCGGATATTTTAGCTTGTTTTCTCTGAATTTATGTTATTACCAACATGGCCACACAATGTGACTGACAGCTAACGTTAGCAGGCAACGGTAGTTTTTATTACGCCAGTTGTTAAGGCTTAAAAGGACGTATAATGTTACACTTTACTTCACGAGGCTGAGGTTATTCAGATCAGCTACACGATTTATCACATTAACACACAGAGAAAGTCTTGGGCTCCACAAATGTCATCTCACTGACCCATACATCACTTATGCTATAGCTAGCTGTATTCAAACTGCTCACCGACTCCTTCAGATGATCCGGTTGCCTCTTTATGTTCATTACTTCCATCTCCTGAGAAGATGCTCTTTTCACCGTCGGTGTCATTCGGAGGACTGAACTCTGTCTCTTCTATCTACCAAGGACATGTCATAACACTTTCCTGTGGGTGCAGCTGTAGCTTTGTTGGTTGTTGAACCATTTAAACAGACTCCCACACACAGGGATGCAGCGCCTCTAGCGCCCACACGCGACATGACACCATAAAACGACGTTTCCAGTCACACGACCTAATTCAGCGCACTTTTATTATTGGTCATCATACTACAGTGTTTGTCATAGAGAAACATTACACAGCTATTTGGTAGATGAAGGGAAGACAGGAGCAGTAGTTTGGAATAGTAAATTCTTTAATTGATCTACTGGAATGTATTTTGGCATTTGACACCTTTACTACAGACCTCATGCTTATTGATGAAGTGTAAACATTTTCAAAGATGCCAGCATGACCACAGAATGATGCCAATGTGTGAGAGCCAACAAATCCTGGTCACTACACTGGTATATTATGTATTCCCAACCGGAACACATCATTTGTGCATGCCCACGCACAATTCTGGGACTTCAGCATAAACACTTGATGGAAGGCCATTGGTGGATCGTCATCTACCTGTTGTAGAAAATGTTTTGGAAGTATTTCAGAACACAGTCATGACAAATAAAGACTGCAATATTGGCATAAATGTACTACACATAAATCACACATTTAATGTAAACACAAATGTTGCTGTTAAACATAAAACTTTAGGGTATTAAGGCAATTAGAAACGGTAATGAGATGGCGTATGAGATAACTGTGTGTTTTAACCATAGACTGTATATGTATTGAAATGGCTGAAGCAAGCCTGACATTGCCTGTTGGTTTGTTGACTTGGCATTTACATGTTTCCATGTTGGTTGTTTGGAGGCAGAAGTGACCATATTTGTATATGACAGAAGGAGGGAGAGGACGGGTATAGCCCTTGAACCTGAGGTTACTATCCAATGTGTATGGGACTCGACTTCAATGCTACTCTCATTAGAGACCAGACCTGTCGAGCAAGCTAAATATTCCTCTTTATGAAGCCTAATATCTATTTAATGATGTTTTTTTCAGATGGACCACCCGATTAGTGAGAAGAATTCACTTTAACTAATTACAGCAGAATGATTTGTGGAAAAAAATAGACTATTTCATGATTCAAAATGATCATTATTGATTTGAAGTCAGTTGGAGCAACTGTTTTTTGGAGCCAGCACCTGGTGTCCATCGAGAGTACTGCATTTGTTGCACTTCCACATTAGCCTCAGATTTTGAGCCCCACTTGCTTTGTCTATTTCTATATACAGTATATGGTTTTAACAAAGGATTATTAACTAATTCTGACTAAATTACCTGTAACTGTCCAAACACCATGATGAGGATACAGCTATCTATTGTCGGTTGGAAGTCTTGTTCTGTGATAATGTGCTTAATACGCTTGAAAGGCAGGTTCTGTGGAATGGAAACAATATTATTATTAGTGCATACAGAATACCTATTAAATTATGTGCAGTTGATAATGCAAAGAACTAGGAATGGGTTCAGTACAAAGTGAGAAATTTCCCCCCAAAATGCTGAAATGTAGTGACTCAAAAGGCATAAATAAAACAACATTTCTGCAGTTTTTTTGTGGCTTGCAATCAACAACAACAACCAGCTACAAAGAAATACTTACTACTAGTTTGCCTGTAATGGCTTCTCTCCCTTGAAAAGGTGATCCTTCCCATGTCAAACAGGCATCAGGAGACTGAAAAAAAACATTTCACAAATGCTCACAATAATTCTTCACCTTGCATCACAGTATATGCATAGGGTAACTATTAATGCCAAGTGTGATGAAATGTAGTTTGCAGCACACAACAGCATTGTTAATGTGACATGTTGGCCTAACCGAACATGTCTGTAAAGAGGCAACAACCAAATGGACAAGCTTACATATAGGTTACCCAGTCCCATCCTGTTGGTATTGTCAAACTGGTTATAATACTCCTGGACGAAGCCCTCTCCAATCTTTTGCCATATTTCTTTCTCGCAAGCCATGTGTGAAGCTGTGGATCTGTAAGAGAAGATCTTTTGTCAACTGTCAAAAGAAGAGCTGTCAGCCAAAGCTGTATCTTGTAATACACCAAGTAAGAAAAAATAGTCAATTAAAAACATCTTAATTGTAAAGTATTTACAGGTCTGTTCAGTTGCATGTTAATTTAATGAGAATCTGTGAACCCTAGCACTGATTTATTTGTTGCACATTTTGTACAAGCAGGCCTGTGGTGACTTTAATTATAATGCTTTTTTCCCTTTTTGTCAAATCTCCCTGTCAGTGGTTACTTTCAGTTAAATGTCTACCCAATAAAAAGAACATTAGTACAATAAGGCCATTCAATCGGTCAAAGAGTTACTTCTTATGTTGAGAGTGAATACAACATTCCTATTCCTCCATCATGATTAATTTCTCCTACAGTCTACATCAGTTGCATTAATAAAAATTACACCAAAAACAAGTGCATCACTACTAGTTTTTCACCACCACTTAACGGTAACCATACATTCGGGTCCATCAGAGGGAAGCTACTTGTAGATGCTACAACAGACAGTTTCTCATAGACTACTATAACCTAAACTCTATCCACAGTTTAACTCAGCTACTAATTAACGAATACCGTACTTTATGGCTAACTTGTGTTTCCGTTAGTTCACAGCCTGGCTTTTCTCCAAACTTTTTAAACCTTTGCCCTTTAATGATCTTTATTATACACGTCTTACTAAAACAGGGAAAACCAATATAATATGATAAACACTCATATTAAAACGTACTCTACCGTGTTCTTGTGTTTTATCTTACTTTTTCCAGTAGTTTCAGATCCAGCGTGGGGACTAATGAAAGCGAGGTTGACGAGGGTTCCCTCCTCTTCTTCTTCTTCGTGGTTTTTCGACAGTCGGCCTCGTTACTTTACTGCCACCTGCAGTTTACAGTCTTCTTCTTCGTTCAGTTTAATAGCAAAGAACAAATTGGTACATTACCGCCACTAACTGGTGGATCCGAAAATCTAGCATTTACAATAATAAATATATAATTGGATGTCACTCATTTTTCAGTTGTTTAACAGATCTAAAAAAACAAAGATTATTGTTATCTTCTTGAGGGTTTAAATTAGATGTCTTTGTTCCTCCTCATATTTTGTACTGTTTTCTCCTTTTTCTTCAACTTTTTTGAATGGTACTCTGTTAAGTCCAGTGGGTCCACATTTGAGTCTTTGTTATTATTCTTGCGTTTTGCTTCTAATTCTATGAAACCACCCTTACCTCTTTTATCATATTGCTTTTGCCATCTTTCCTTCAAACTCTCTTTGATAGCTGCTTATTTTCTATCCTGCTGAATTTCATTTCCTTTGATTTTGATGTGCTGGTGCCCATGAAAATATCACAAATCCCCATAGGAATCAACAAAGTATTCTGAATCTGATTACTGCAAGCCCTAAGATGTGAGGCAGTTTACTCTCCCTCAGTGATAGTTCATTATAAAGCCACCTTTCATGTCCAGTCACTTAAAAAAAAAGAAGAAAAAAGAAACCTGAATAAATACTTATGCTCTTGAATACCGTCTCCACACTGATATACCTGTAAGTTTGCTCTCTCCCTGCCCTATTTTCCAAAGTATCATTATCAATTCCTGCATCACTGAAGTGCACAATCAACAGTCTCATTCTCCTGGCATTGATCTCAAAGACGCTGCTGCATCCTTTTGAACCAACAGGCTAATTTTACCCTTGTTTGATCGTGTCACATGCTCTTTCTCTTGAGCTGAACTGTGCTGTGCTTCCGACAGCCTCCATGGTCACAGAACTCAGGACCACAAATGACTGAAAATGGAAAACGATAGAAAATAAACAGACATGAAACAAAAAACTTGTCTCAAATAAATTTTAATGATTATCTTAAAAACATAAACCAATATTAACATATAAATGAAATCTTTAACAAGTATTTTGGCAACTAATCAATCATAGCTGTGACCACTGTTGACTAAATCCTGTTGGAAGGGTAAGGGCCACATCCACGGTTTCTCCGGTTATTGTTAAAAAACTAAATCACAGCTTCACCCTGGGTGCAAAAGGTTGTTTTTTTTTATCAGATAGTGTGGCTTGTGAAACTAAAACATCTAATCTCTAGTGTGCTTTTTTTTTCTTTTGAAAAGGTGCCATCAAAGAAGTAGCCCCTGTGAACGAGCATACTGTCATCCATAGCCAGTAAGAATAAGGCTTGAAATAAAGTGAATATTTTGAAATGGAAGACATTAAATGCTTAAATGGATCAGATCAGTATTGCCTGGGGAGTGTGGTGATACATAGGGTAATACAGATCAGTTCATAACAGCGTGCAGGTCTTTACAAACACTATTAACAGGAATGTCATTCATAAAAAAGCTGGGTTAATTCTTCATGTGTTACATCTAAAGATCTTTACAGCTCCCCCTATTGTACCTTTGTTACAGTGTCCTATGACTTTGTCCGCTTGACGTCGCAAATCGAACATCTGGCGTTGTTTTCTTCACAATGAGTGAAAATATAGTTGACAGAAATAAGACCGATTTAGGCACTTTTAAAATCATTTCGCTACAGTTCAGTGTTCGTTGCTGCCAAGAAAATGACACCCAAAAAAATGCAGAATGTCTTTACGCACTTGACTTCCAGTGACTTGTTCAGAAAGGCTGCTATTGCTTTGTTGAGGCCGCTGCACCAATAAATCCTCCTGCACTGGATGGCAGTAACACTTGTCTGTACAGTTTCATCAAACAAGCCTCTGAGGTTAGGACCAAGGTATGTTTTAAAAGTTCTTGTGTGTCACTGTTCGGTCTGTGATGTGAAATAATCGTCTGTCCGGAACACGCTGGGGACGTCGTGGCGCTGATGTGGTGCTGGTCTTCTTGGGCTGGCCGGTTTCTGTGAACGGAGAGATACAAATTAAACATAGTTTTCCAACTGCTTAGCAGAAATGAAAACCCATTTTAAACCCTGTAGTATCACTAATTATTTTTTCAAAGGTACCAAAAACAAAATAGTAAAACTACTAATTCAAAAGTCTACAAAAGGTCTCTTACATTTAGGAAACCTGGGACACTCATTGTGCGGAGGATCTTCTTGAAAGCACCCGGTAGTGTTCCTAGTTCTCCCTCTGCCTGTGTCACCTGCTCCTCCATTGCACTGACATTGGCTCCCACCATCTTTACAAAGGCCTGCAGGCAAACAGGAGGGATACAGCAAAAAAGATAAGATAAGATTATATTGATTTTGCACCAAGAAATTAATCTGGAGCAAAAATGACATCACACAATGTTAACATACAGGGTGGAAAAAACATGTTCACCATGGATGTGCTACATAAAATTCAGAATGCTTGCTATTGTTGCTTTCAGTTGGCTTCAGTCACGGGATGCCTTTCATTGGATCAAGTGTGCATTATAAAAGGCTGTATAAACTTTATTGTTGCACAGTTCAAATGGTCACTTACCTCTAACTTATCAATTCTTTTATATATTTGTCTCATTTCGTCAGACTTTTGCTGGATTTGAGGTAGGTTTTCATTCACTATCTGGGAGGTATCGTTACGAATCTGGAGACAAGACACAAAAGAATGTAAGATGGAAAACTAGGCATTTAATTCAAATGATAAGACATAGTATACGCATGCATCATTTCACACTCTGTCCTTGCTTACCATATCCAGCATTCCAACAAACTCATCCACTCTTGTCAGCATTTCTTCCAAACTTTTCTCCAGGCACAGGATCTGGAAGGGCAATTGTCACAAAACAAGGCTGTAAAATGTTACACACACACAAACTTGCAGAAGCTAAAGTTAGTAATTACACATCAAATTAACTGAACTGGTCTCAGAGTTATGTGACAGCTTCTTATGTTTCAAATTTAGCCCCACAGACCAGCTTGAGCTGAGAGATTAAACACATTTTGAATTAAGCCTGGAATAAAGCACAACACAGGGAGCTTTGTCTTCATAAAGAGCTGGTCAGCCCACTCAGCTGCTCTGTGGTATCATGCATATCCACTTAAGGTCAACTCGGGAGTGAGAGTGAGCTGGTCAGTAAAAAATGTCAGTGTCTCCAACTACAGACAACCGTGTCTCTAGCATAAGGACAGGTGAAACTATGTGGAGTTGTAGGATCAGAGAGACAGTTTCTCCAAATCACCTAAACTAGAGAACACCTGTGATGGGTCACTGTGCTGCAGTTCACAACAACAAAGAGCTCACTTAGCTAGTTAGTTTGAACAGTGCTGTTCACGACCTAAGCACA
>OOFC01001747.1:2173-16219 GCA_900323345.1 Pseudochromis fuscus | reverse complement strand
TGTCCGAGCAGCGGGTGCAGCTCTTCGGCGTCGCTCTTCAGCTCCCGGAGCGTGGGCCCAACGTGGGTGAGGTCCTCCAGTTGGCCGGCCCTGAGGAGGAGAAGGTTGTGGTGAAAGTGAACTACAACCAGTGATTTATTAGAGCAGAGAAATACCACAGCAGCAGGTCGGATCCCCACAGAGAGGTTTGAGAGCTCCAGCAGCAAACTGTAGTCAATCAAATGAGATCAAATAAAACCCATCTGCTGCATGTGATTATGCATTTGATAACATATCACAGAACTTCATTAAACCCCAAGCAAATCCCACATTCCTCCAAAGTGCATTAAACATCTACTCCTAGCTTGCACAATCTAAATAACAAAATAATATATAGAATTATGAAATATAAAAATATATATGTGCAGTAGAAGTGTGCAAAAAACAAACAGTGCCTATAAAACCAAAGCTCAAACATCACAGTATTCCCCACATGATAACTGAACTGTAAACACTACAATGTGCACAGATAAATACATTCACACATAAGAAGTTGTGAGTTATTCAGAAAGATTTGGACACCAGTGTGACATCTGGGTCATAGATAATCCTGATGTAGGTTTTACCTCAGTATCCACCTGTTGACCGAGGAGGAAACGATCATAAG
Source organism: Pseudochromis fuscus (assembly GCA_900323345.1). NCBI lineage: Eukaryota > Metazoa > Chordata > Actinopteri > Pseudochromidae > Pseudochromis > Pseudochromis fuscus. The sequence continues at coordinate 15,573 of OOFC01001747.1, read as the reverse complement.
GCCTTTGTGTTTTATATGTAATGTAAAATCTGATGGTTTGTTCCTGCAGATACCAGATGGAAGCACCACACATGTTCATGTCTACAGCTCAGACACAGGAGATTTTCTACATCTCATCCTGAGACCATGTGATGATGTGTTGACACCTACAGTCACTTACAGATCAGGTTCCTGTTTCCCTGTGTGTCCCACTGGTCAGCAGCTGAAGACCAGCTGACCACTGAGGGTGAGGATGTTTCTGTTGGTTGTTACTTACTGGCTGAACTTCTCCCCCAGCTCCTTGACTCTGAGATTCAGCTTGGCGACGATGTCACTGAGGAGCCTGGTGAACGTTTCCATGTCAGTCTGGACGTCACGTTTCACCAGGGTCGCAGCCTCAGAGCCTGTTGCCACACATTCAAACATTACATATCATCAGACGTTACAAAGCAGCCTGACCTGTTGGATTTACTTCCTGTGAACGTTGCTGATTTCCAGGCTTTTGTTTTTAGATCGTACATGGTTTTCTAGGATTACTAACAACTTGTACTCTGAGATGTTAATATGGGCACACAGTTAAAACTCAGGCAGTGTTTAGCTGCTGAAACACCAAATACAAATCTCCACTGAGTACAACGGTTTCAGAAGTTTATATCTTACAGCTGATTTCCAATTTGAAAACATATTGACACTAAGTCTCACCTCGGGCAACAGCCAGCATGACGACAAGAGCAACAACCAGGAAGGATTTCATGTCTGCAGACGAGTCGGATCAGCCTGAAGAAAGTCAGGAGGCTCAGTGAGACGGTGCCGAGAGGTTTGAGAGAGAGGACAGCAAAGTGGAAACAAGCAGAGGCCTCAGAGAGTTTAAAGTGCAGGTAAAGCAGCAGGAGACCCACCTGATCTCCTGAGGTCCTCTGGTCACAGGATGTCTTCAGTCGGAGACTCGGAGGATTTTATAGCTGCAGAGGAGGAAGCATCAGGATGTTATCATGTCAGAGTGAAGAGGTGGTGACAGGACCAGAACATCAGCAGCTGATAGAGGGAGGAAGAAAGTGTTCAGAGCTGCCCACACACACACACACACACACACACACACACACACACACACACACACACACTATAGACAACTTGCTCGCTGGGACCTGATGAACTTGATGAATCTCAACTAAATGAACAAATAAACATGTGCATGTTTGTATGAATGAATTCATTCATTTATAAACAAATAAACAACAACACAGAAATACATGTTGAAAAATAGTGAAACAGAAAATAACCAATAAACATGCAGCATTATTTACAAATACTTTAATTTTGCAGAGCATCAAATGTAAGATATTGGCTTTGTAACATATATTAATATTTATATTTACCATATTAAACCTGAATTCAATAGTTTCATACATCACAGGAAAAACATCTTATTTCAACAAAAAAATGAAATTGTGTTAAGTTGTATGTAATAGTTGTATGTAGTATTTGTATGTGGTAGTTGTATATAGTATTTGTATGTAGTATTTGTATGTAGTATTTGTATGTGGTAGTTGTATATAGTATTTGTATGTAGTATTTGTATGTAGTATGGGCGTTGTGTATATTTTGGTGATGGCTGAAGATCACAGAAACCCTCATTATTACAAATATGACTTATTGGGAGAAATTAACGACCCCATATTAACAAAAATAATGATTTCCAGCAAAGCTTCAAGTAGTGACAAAAACAGGTGTTGCGTTTGCATGAATGACTCCAACATATAAATTCAGCAGTTTGCTATTGTAACAGAGCGAGTGCTTTGACTTTAAGTACAAACTTTTTCTTTGTACCATTGCACCGTTCATATCAGTAAGCATCAGAATACAATATGTACTCTATTACAATGTAAGATGTGTGTGTGTGCAACATGAAACACTGTATCTGAGAGTCAAAACATCTCTGTGACAAACACTGATTCAGTTTTTTTTAATGTTTCTTGAGAGAAGATAAAAAGCAAAGGAAATAGAAATAGAAACTGTTTATTATCATTGTACAGCAGTGTTCACATGAAGCAGGGAGCACTGCACCGTTTAATTAACTAAATGAAATAGAATAAAATTAATTAATTGAAGTAATTAAGGGACAAACTAATATTTGCAGTTGTGGTGTTTCCACATAGAGATGATTTCATATCAGAGAGTAACATTCACACATTGCACATAAAGTAATAGTAACACATGTGACAGAGTTGAAGTAACCAATGGAATTGAAGCAATGAGACAATTTTACACATGATCAGTGCTGTGATGGTGACATCTGTATTTAGTGTTTTGTTGTTTTTACACCAGGATGTGGACACAGAGAAATATCATTTAAACTTCACTGTGAACATGTAATGAGTTTGAACGTTAGTGTGGTGTTTAAACTGAAACAGTGAAACGGTCGCTACGCTACAGCTTCACTTTAAAAAGATCTGCAGCAGAAAGCGAGCAGAGGTTCCTCATCAAAGTGTTTGTGTTTCCTCCTCAAACAGGATCTTATCCATACTGTGGACACACACTGTGGACACACACTGTGGACACACGGTGTGACTGTTCTGTACTGAGTTTGTGTTGAGGAGGTTTATCTATATTTTGCTGATGGTAAGTTTACATCTGCACAAGGTCAGTGGATGATTCAGAGTCTCTGTTCTGCTGAGACGACCTCACACCTGATTTACACACTAAACATCACTGCCTTGTTTTTACCCAGTAACATGTTGTTTTTATAAACTGGGAGGAAAACACAAAATACACTGTTTTTTGTTTTCTTTTTAATCTTTTTTCTTTCTTTGTCTGTTTCTTTTGTTTTTGTTACACATGTTCAATCAATCAATCAAATCAAACATCACAACACTGAGTGAAAACAACAAAATGCGGGATAAAAACAACTAAAAATAGAGCAAAAAACACAAATTGCTTCGTGAAAACAACACGATTTGGGGTAAAAACAAGAAAATTTTGGGTGAAAACATCAAAATACTGAGAGAAAACAACAACATAAATGGTAAAAACCACCAATTACTGAGTGAAAGCAACAAAATGTTGTGTAAAAACAACAAACTACTGAGTGAAAGCAACAGAGTAAAGAATAAAAACAAACTCCTGAATTAAAACAACTAAATACTGAATGAAAACAACAAAATAAAAATATGAACAACAAACTGCTGAGTTAAAACAACAAAAAGTGGAGGAAAAAACAGATTGTTCAGTGATGGCAACAAGATTCTGGGTAAACACAAGAAAATGTTGCGTAAAAACAATATAGATTTTGTCTAAGTTTGACTAAACACAAGCAAAAGGTTGAAGAAATGATTTGAGATTAAATTACCAGAATAAAACTCAGAGTTGACTTTAATCAACATGTCTCTGACACTGACTCCACTGTCAGTATAAAACTGGCAGAAATCTCCTAAGCTGCAGTCAGACTGTTTTCTCTGCTTGATCACTGACACTTTATTCTTTCATTCATCCATTAATCCATATTATTGCTTTTATTATTATTATTATTATTATGACTATTATTATTGTTTGAGATTGCGACACAACAAGCAGCTGGTGGATGTAGGAGAAGCTCTGTAACATGTTCAGATGTGAAAAAATAAAAGCTTCCTCTACTTCTTCTTCTGTGCTCAGCTGGGAGATGTGGTAGTTCTGATGTTGACCACTAGAGGGAGACTCTGTCAGAGGAGCAGGCCTCAGAAACCACAGAGTACTGTGGTGAAGCTCATCCCAGGACTCCCTGCTCTGCCCTGATAGGTGCAGAGTTTAAAGCTTTAAATCGTGTCAAGAAAGAAACAGGAAATAAGAAATAAGTTCCACAAATGAGTGAGATGTTTATTCATCATTTAAATCAGAGTATTTGGAGATTCAATTTGAACCTAGACATTAAATGGGCAAGCATATGTTAATATTTGAAAATATTAATTCATTGGTATTTTCTAATGTATCTGGTCTAAAATGACAGAATGTCTTGATTTTCAAATAGAGAAGAGACAATTTACTGATAACTCAAACAGGCTGTTCATCACTTGATCAAACATTTTAGTTCATATCCTTAAAAAAAACCAAAACAGAACTAAAAGTGTCAAAAACAGGACTCAGTAGTCAGAAGTCCCATTGGTCTTGTTGGTCACTTCAAAAAGTCATTTAAACATGTGAGTGTTTCAAGTTGACTGGTGGGAACTTTGCCCTGAGAGGTGAAGCTGGCTTCACAAAGGGCATCCACAGTCTGGTACTGACGTCTGTTTTTGTAAATGTCCTTTGGCATCCATCCCTAATTGTTCTCAGTGGGATTTAGATCAGGAGAACACGCAGGATGGTCCAAAGGAGAAACATTATTGTCCTGGAAGACGTCCTTCATCAGGCCGGTGTTGTGAATTGCAGTGTCCAGCTGAAAGACCCAGTCGTCTTCTCACAGATGAGGGCCCTCAGTCAAGAGGGATGCCTGCTGCAACATCCCCATGTAACCAGCTGCTGTTTGGTGCCCCTGCAGCACCAGCAACAACAGATCATGATAGAAAACATCTCCAACAGGATCTGAGGATGTTATATTTTAAAATTCAAATTGTTGGTTAAGAGTTACGTCGGGTTTTTACTGGGCCTCAGTGCTTGGACTGAGAGCCGGTGTGGATCCATAAGTGCCTTCTGCTGGTCCTGTTCATTATTTTACTTAAAAAGTGTGTCGTGCAGTGTAGACGCAATCATGTGAGTCTGATCTGGAATTAGAAACCACTCAAAATGTGCTGTAACATCAGAACCAAGATATGAATCTTTGCAGCTATATTAGAGGGGGATTAGCTCAAATGGTCGAATGCTTGCTTTGTATGCAAGGGGTAGCAGCATCGACACCTGCATCCTCCATCATTTTGCAATCTCATCATGCGTAAAGCTCAATGACAATAAAGGATTCTGATTCTGGATAAAAGATAAAGAAAGTTATAAATTTAATTTCAGTCACAAATTGTTATTCTTAAATTCAAAATAAGTGATATTTTTCTGCATTTGTTGTTTTGCACAGTAAATAATTTTCAAGATTTTCCAGAATAGATGAGTTTCTGGTTCAGTCTTTGACGTATACTGTGCATCGGCTCATTTAACACAAAGGAGAAAAATATAATAAGCATATATTTTAGCTATTGACAAGCATTTCGTATTTGTCATGAATTCAAGATACTCAAAATGCTATTGAAAAACTCCTTTAATATTAAGTTTCTTAGAAGAGAAATGTTTTATAATAATGCTAGTGATAATAATGATGAATAATAAATATGACAATGTTCTTCTTCATCTTCTTATCATTATTATAAATATCCTTTTTTTCTTAACCTTTAATCATGAAATGCAGCAAAAGTGCATTTCAATCATAAAATAAAATAGAAATACAGTTAAATGCTGTATAAAATTAAATTAAAATGCATAGAATAAAACATAAAATAAAAATAAAATACATAAAATAAAAATATCTTTAAAATACATAGAGTATAGAAAAAGAAATAGATGGAACAGAAGAACATTTGTTTTAAACTCAGATAAACGTAATTTACTGAGGTCTCTTTTACTTACTTATACGCAACCCGGCAACATCCGGGACCTTTGAGCGTTTTTTATGCACGTGACGTCACTGCGCAGCAGACAGACACACACACACACCGAGACATCATGGCGGACGTGTTGGATCTTCATGAAGCGGGAGGCGAGGACTTTCCTATGGATGAGGATGGTGACGGTAATATTAATATGTCTTCCACTGGTGTCAGGTGCTCTCTAATCACTGCGTTCAGATGTTGTGTAAATATTTCAGTTTATATCGCGAAAGTTTCACGGAAACGGAACAAAAGCTGAAGTGCGTGGAGGCAGGCCGTAAAACGAGCTAACACGAAGCTAGCAGCGCTCTGTGTTCATTCAGTGGATCTGAAGTTAGCCAGGCTGTGCTTTCTAAACTCTGCACTTCTTAGTTTTACAGAGCACTTCGACTCTAGGGAGTTAAACCTTCAAATATGGTTTAAAGCTAGCACAGCGGGTGAATATTAACATTTTATCCAATATAAATGACGCTTAGCTCGGTGTTAGCCGCGGCTGGCACGCTAATTCCCTGTTAATTAATGTACTTACTGTAGCTGTGCAGCTAACAGCTAATTGTTTGTAACCGGCAAAATTACACAGTGCTCAAGATATATCTACTTGATGACTTTATTAACTTATAGAGACTAGAACTTATGTATCAGCAGTTTAACCATGGCGGTAAATATATCAAAAGAGTGAAGTGGGCCAACGTTAGCTTGTTCAACGTGCAGAGACGTAGTAGCATGCAGAGGAGTTAACCTGTTGATGTGTCCTTCCCTCAGAGAGCATCCACAAGCTGAAAGAGAAAGCCAAGAAGAGGAAGGGACGAGGCTTTGGCTCAGGTGAGTTACCTCGGATGTGATAATGATTCAGTGATTATTTCTTGAAAAGCAGTTTGATAAGCTGAGATATTTTTACTGTGTTCTCAGAGGAAGGAGCCAGGTCCCGCATGAAAGAGGACTATGATACTGTGGAACAAGATGGAGATGAGCCAGGACCTCAGAGATGTAAGTGTCTGAGGTGAAACTGGAGTTGTAATCAAGTTTAAATTTGAGCTAATAGTGTGACCTTTAAGATGTGTAGCTGCTAGGTGCAAAACCTTGGGTTACCTCAGATGAGTTACATTTCTGATTGAAATGAAAAGAATTAAATAGAACTCCTGCAGCAAACACTGTAACTCTAAAATACTGGAGGAGGCCTTGAGACTAAGCATGTGCATTTCTGGGTGAAGTTCATAGTTTATGTTGAGCTATGATTTGGATTGTGTTGTAGAAAACAAAGTCTTAGGTTGTTCATCATTTCTTGATATGAGCTTCTGTTCCCTGTGCTATAGTCGCCCACATATCCCTGAAGCCAGCATTTGTTTTCAAAAACACTCTAGCTTATTCAGATGTTGCTTTCCATGCTTCAGACACTGACTTTTGTGATGACGTCGTCGATACAGTTTCCTTAGACTTTTTCATATTACAGATACATACACGGGGTCAATTTATTAATCCCACCAGGGGCAATTAGTTTGAACAACTTGCATACAGAGAGTCAACTAATATTGACTGATAACATATTAAAAACAGTGCATAGGTAAAAAGGAATATAAGATTTCAGGAAACAGTAAATTTTAGACGCAGATATTAAACAGCCCTGCCCAGCAGTCTCTCTCCTTACCCTCTTTACAAGTTTCACTTTGCCTTTCTCTCCAGCAGATGTGCAGTTTTATCATGGAGTTTTCTTTGACTTGATCTTTGAACAGAAAGCAAAATGGACCTACTTTGATTTGTTCTTGCAGCCTTCAGTTTGGTATGACACAGCAGCAAAAGTACAAGTGTAATTGATAGCATTTAAAAAGACTCCATTGTGTTTTCTGCGTGGATTGTTTTGTACTCCTTTTAACTTCAGTGCTTCCCACACTTTTGCACACAGCTGTATCTTATCTGTGGTTTCTAAATTTATTCGGGTCATAGCAACTCAAAAAACATCTTTAAAACAAAGCAATGCTTTAAAAGTTGTGCACACAAATGGGATATAAAAAATGTTCTGTTGGCTACAAGATAAAAACAAAAAAATAAGATTTTGAGCCTGTTTCTTATCCAGAGAGCTGGCTGTTACATTTTGTTCTTTAACCAAAATAAGTTTGAATTATCAGTCTGATTGTGTTAATTTATTTTCTTGTGTAATGGCATGTTCATATCTTTCTGGTGCTGTACAAACTGACATATAGCTTGTAATGTCCAGCAGCTATAATATCAACACAATGCAATGTTAATACAGCAAATGTGAGCTCACTAGGTTTTTATTTTGCTTACTGGTTGATGTAGTTTATGGTTGTCTTTGGTTCATTCATTGATTCATGTTCCCACTGCAGCTGTTGAAGGCTGGATCCTGTTTGTGACCGGTGTACATGAGGAGGCCACTGAGGAGGACATCCACGACAAGTTTTCAGAGTTCGGAGAAATCAAGAACCTGCATCTTAACCTTGATCGTAGAACAGGCTACCTCAAGGTGAGACTTCAGTATGTTTCACTGTGCTTTTACAGAAGAGGTGTTTGTATTCAGGCCATGGACACCTTGCAGCGCCTCTCACACACTGATGCATTTGTATTCACACAGCCTGTTATTCACACAAACTGTGTACAGTTCTTCCAATGAAAGTCAGAAAGGCTTTGATGGTAGGAGATATTTCTGAAATCCAAATTATCCAGCTTTCTTGGAGAGACGGTGATTCCACTGGCAATGATTCAGCGTAGCAAAAGCAAATTAGGCCTAACATCATACACTCTGGACACTGTTGATGGAAACATTGGGCTTGGTCTGACTAATTATAAGGACATCTTATAAATAATTGCATTCTTTTATATTATATTTTGATCGCACGCACACTCTTCCAACAAGATGACTTATCTAAGAGTGACTGACTACATTGGGGTGTCTTATGTGTGAATTTGGCATCTGAAATAATTCCTAGTTTAGTAAAGAAGGTGGTTTGGAGCACAAATTATTCACTGGTCGTGTTTGCACAACACTTGGAAGGATAAATGATTTGTTTGACCCGTAATGACAACACCACAACACCACCCATCTATAACAAGTTTAAAGCCAGAACAGATAATCACATGTCTGTTTGTGATGCTGTGTCTGATTATACATAGTGAGAAACTCCTCCAAATGTCACGTTGACTCAACCAAAAAATTGTGCCCTGGGATCTCTCAGTCACATTAATTGTCGGTTAAGTGATTAATTCTGTTTTTCTAAATTGAGTCACAGCAGCACATTTTTAATTAAATTGCGTAAATTAAACCTAGTGTGTGGAACTTTTTAATACAGTTGAAATTCAGTTACATTCTAGTCAAACAAACACACACGATGCCAATGAAGTCTGGTACCTCCTGATGAGTCTTGATGTATTTTGTAGTATGCCTGAGTTTGAAGTCTGGTTCCTGTGCTGGTACATGGGTAGCAATGTGTATTTGATTGCTTTGTCAGAGTTAATGAAGGGAGGAACTGTTGCCACAAAACATTCACTGTAAGCACAGGTCAGCAGTGTTTGTAATTAATGTCACTGGTGGTGGAAGGGAGGAAAAGTTCAGCACTGTGGGTTTAAAACAATTGAAGTTTTAAAAGTGCATCCTTTGTATCTATAAGGGATCATTTGTTGCCTGAAAATAACTAGACTGACACTGTGTTCAATGTAGAGCAAGTCTTTTGTCTGTCACATGACCCCTTGCTGATGCTGCTACTTGCTGAAAGCTTGTAAATCAAATCCCATTCTTCATATTTTTTAGCTGAATCTGCATTTTTAATGTACAATGTGGGTTAAACTGGAGAGATTTTACAGCTATTTGCATGTTAGAAATTTTTATATTTTTGCGACCTGAGTAAACGGTACATGTCTTGTACTTCTCTCAACCACACGATGGCAGTGTTGTGTTGGTTATGTAAAAAGAACGAAGCATCTTTGGCCCCAAACTCTGTTAAGCATGGGGACATTCTCATTGCAGGCAGACGAACAGAACTATCTCTTACTGACTGATGATTTCTTTATTTCTTTAATAGTTGGGGTATTGGGTAATTTTGTGCATTAAGTCCAAAATATGTAGACCATTGTGTTTTTACAGCGGTTCACTTCCACCAGTCAGAAGATTTTAAGATAAATGAATTTTATATGAATCCCAAAGCAGTGTTTAATGTTATAAATGTGGAATAACCTGCCTGGTGTTGTGACACCTGTCTCCAGGGTTATGCATTGGTGGAGTATGAGACATATAAGGAGGCCCAGGCAGCCATGGAAGGGCTCAATGGTCAGGACCTGATGGGCCAACCAATCAGCGTGGACTGGGGATTTGTCAGAGGGCCCCCCAAGAACAAGAGAAGGTGAGGGTGGTGTATTTATCTGTGTATGTTTGACTGTGTTAGCAGGAACCTGCAGATAAATACATGCATTATATATTCTCATGCAAACAAACTGCATTTCCCTGTTTTTAATTTGATGTGTGTTTTTGTGTAGGGCTGGCGGGCGGAGACGCAGCAGAAGTCCTGACAGGAGGCGGCGCTGAGTGAAGGAGGTGTCTGTCACTGTTACAGGCGGTTCATCGTCTTCTCATCTTCTCCCTTAGAAGCTAATTTCAAAATTTTTGTACAATACCTTTTGAGTATCAGTTGCACAGCATCCATTTGTGGGATTGCAAATATTAACATGAGGAACATCAACAGAATAAATTGGCTGAATGGTAGCGATTTACAAGTTTGTTTTGTGATCTGCTTTTTGGTGCTGTGTACTTTTGGATATGTTTGTGGAACTGTGTTTTTACTTTCAACACCAACATGTTCATGGTTATGATTCCCTCAAAAACTGTTTTTTTTCATTGGTGCGTACATTTTATTCTGCTGGAGTGTTTTTGTTTTATATAACTTGGGGAAAATTAAACTTTTTAAAATGGTAATCCTGTGCCCCTGTTGTGTTTTTATTTAGCATTGCTAATGACGTAGGGTTTACATCATCCTGGATGACCTCACCCGGGCACTGGTGACGCCCCGGCTATTTTGTCAACTCCAAAGCACCTGTCACTCCGGGCTCGGTGCTGCACTCATAGGCTACTTGGACAAAACCCCCTGACCCCTTATTTTTCTGCAGCCAATTGCCAGGCGAATGTTTTGTACTCTGTTGTTCCCATTTGGTGTTTACTCTACTGGGGAACATCAGTCAAAGCCCCGAGGGCCACCATTGGTTCCTATAACTGTCAATAAAATACACCCGCCGCTCTGATTGGCTGCGTCTTCTTGAAGGGGCGGCCCCAAAGCCTTTGGTTGACGTTGTTGTTGTAAGTGGTGGAGAAATTACTTTGTCGGTGGTGGTCCGGTTTGGGATTTTACGCTTACTTCTCCCCGTGAAGATGCTAAAAAGTTAGAAAGCGTTGCTCGTGTAACCGTACACGCTGCTCACGAGTGGGTGCTCGCTGGAAAACTAAATGTGACGATGAAAAGAAGCTCTGCGAGGCCGCTGAAGGTAAGCAGTAAAGGGATACTCCAGCTACTAGCTTAGCCAAACGTTAGCCGCTGATTAGCCAGGCTTGAAGTAGCCACTTGCTAGCCAAACGTTGGGCTTCGGTCGACTTGCTGGAAACATCTACAACACTTCTTTGTGGTGAGCGCTCGTGCACACGTCAGGCGGGTTCTGAGGGGATCGTTGAAGGTTCTAAATAAAGTTAGTGTAATGTGTGTGTAAACGGTGCACGAACCCCCATGCGTGTGAACGCCTCAAATGCGTTTATGTAAGCATGTGTATTGTTCGTTTATATTTTGTTTCAGAGAATAGTCATAGCCATAATAGTAGCAGGCTGTAGAATCAACACTGAGGACGAAACCCAGCGTCGGTGGCACTGAGCTGCATCTGGGGAGCAGCACTGGTTGTTGGAACATTGTATTAGCTCGTACAAGCTGTCAGCTACACCAGTTTAAACATTAACATCAGCTGTCTGTGCTCCTCTTCACCAGTTATGTATTCACTTATATTCAAGTCTTCTTCTTTTCTTTTTTTTTTTTAAAGAGGTGGGCAGTCACGATCCAGATTATCAGTTTTTTTTTATTTTTTATTTAAGGTGCATGTGTGTGATGTAACGTTTACTTACAGCACCAGCTTAGGGAAATTGCTAGATTGTTTACACTCAGTCACGAGCATTAAGTAACTTCTAATCACATCGACTGGTTGCATTAAGCTCCCATGAAGTGGCCAACTCACTCCATCGAGTGATTGAAGTGTTTCTTCTCCCAAACCTTGTGCTGGCAGATGATGATGTGAGGCTGCTGCTGCCTGTCTGAGCTACCTGGTCACTGGGTTCACTGCCTCCACTGCCTCCACTGCTTCGTGCTCGTTTTGAAACCAGGTCTGAGGTTATTTGCTGTCATTTCCAACATGAGAAAAAGGATTGCGTTACAGTGTGCACTTGAATTATTCAGCTCTTGTATTAGTGGACTCTTTTGTTTGCTGGGAACTGCCAGGACAGACAGTTAACATGCAAGAAAAAGAAGTAGGACAGAGGTGTACAAGTTCCTTACTGCATTTAGCCCACAGGGACTGATTATGTTCTGAGGAACCTCATTTTGCAAGATACCTGAGGGAAAGACAGAGATCCTGCTCCTCAACCTGGACTCACACTTTCCAGCGGCTGTGCAGGGATGATGCTTGAAATGCTGGACGCACGAGCGACCATCAGACTGACAGAGGACTGCTGATGAGTTGGAACAAACTAAACCAGCTGCTGCAAACAGTTTAACTGGTAATATTTGTCTGCTCTCTACACCACCAGCCAACTATTTACACACCATTGTGTCTCTTTGGGTAATGAATTTATTATTAAAGCTGCCTGTTGGTTCTAGGATGCCCCATGGCACTAGGATGTGAGCGGTCTCTCTGAGGGTGTGTGAGGTTGCACTGTCAGGCCTCATTATGCAAGTGCTCAACACTTCAAGGAACATATTATATTGATGCGCACAGCAGTGCAGAGAGAACCTCGGGCGATCATTTTTAAGCAGGGTGTAGCATCATCCCCTATGCAGTTCAGATTCCATACAGGCAGGGTGTGAAAGGAAATGTATCATCAGACAACGTGTCGCTTTTTTTAGTATTTAAATGAAGGGAGACAGTTTGTGAACTCCTTAAATGGCACAGTCTGTCAGTGTCAGAGTGGATAAATCCATTGAGTGGATTTCCTCCACTGCCACAGAAAAAAACAGAACATATTCACCGCCTTTGCTTATTGAGTTGTTGCATTTTAATTTTCTTTGACCTGTTTTTTGATCGCAATGCAAATTTGTGGCCTGTAAATTTGCACTGTATCAGACTGCGCTCTAACAGTATTACAATGAGCTCACAGTGACCTCGGTTAAAAGTGACTCACAGAAAATGTACTCATGATTATACTAGTGGATAATGAGCAGACACCTGTAAAGGGTTTGTCACACAGCGAGCGACCTGGTGACGAAGGGATTATCTGCTCATTGTTTTACTGTGACACATAGGAAGGAGTGTAGAGCAGCAATAAAACCTCATGTTGTTTGTCTTTGTGGTGGGAAACTGGTTTTGTCTGGAGTCTTAATCGTCTTTCATATCTTTGATATCTCTAACATGTGTCGTACAGTATACATGCTGGACATCTGTGGCCATTACAACTGCCTCTGTGAATATAGTGTTTCACAAGGTAACCATGCTGCTTCAAGAACGCACAGCGTATGAAAATTTAAATTCGTCTCTCGGTGGGTTCCCCCAAACAGCTGCTCTCTCACTGTGTGTGTGTGTGTGTGTGTGTGTGTGTGTGTGTGTGTGTTAGTGTGTGTGTTTGTTAGGGAT
>OOFC01001745.1:0-12857 GCA_900323345.1 Pseudochromis fuscus | reverse complement strand
AAAAAAAAAAAAAAAAAAAAAAAGACATGTTGTGATGTAATATGGTAAATACCCATTGTGAACACACATACACGCACATGCACTTATACATACACACACACACTCACACTGATGCCCAGTGATCTGGAAATGAAAAGGACACTAATGTTAAAAAAAATAAAAAAAAGGAAAAGGGGGGGTGGGAGGAGTAGGGGTCAGGTTTTAGTTTGGATCTGATGTCCAAAAAAGCTGTAAACAGTCAGAAAGCCTTGCGACGCTTGGCAACAACAGAGGTGGGAGGAAGGGGGAGGGGGGGTTCGCTATTATGGTGGTACAGCCCCAAAGCAGGCAAGCACATAACCGTGACACTGGCGGGAAGAAGGTGGAGACGGCCAGCGGGTTCAGGTACACGTGGATTATGGCGAGAGGCTCCGAGTGTTAGGGTCAGTCACTCTCATCCGGATTCTGGGGGTCTATGATTTTGACGTGGGTGAACGGGAACAGACCCCTCCGCCCGTTCACCTCCCCCTCCCACTGGCCGCTGATGTTCATCCGTGTTACCTTGACGATATCACCAACCTGGGGGGAAACAAAAAATAAATACATACATTACATGCGAAGCCTTGAGTAAACATATTTGCAGCTTCAGTCACGGGGTCACAAGACACTGGGAGCGAATGCTGCTCCACATTTCTCTTTTTACCATGAGCTTTCAGAGCATCTTTGCAAAAGTAAAACCACCACCATCACACCAAGTGTTACACGGATGACACGAGAGCGCGGAGCCGCCACCACCACCGCCGCCGCCGCTCAGATGGTTTGCGACACCGAGTGTGACCCCAATCTGTTAAAGCCATATGCTCTTTATCGGGATTTAGAGGGAAAAGTCTCTATCTTCAAAAGCCCGTGATTGAAGCTACAATGTGAGGGCAACACTATTTGTAGCATTAAGTTGAATTGAAGCTTCAAGGACATCCAGTCCTAGACGCTATCTGTAACAATAATCCCTGATGCCACTGTGGAATGACAAGAATGCAACGAGTCGTAAAAAAAAAAAAAAAAAAAAAAGCTTTTGGTGAAATCTGTCTGTTGCCATCACCTACATTCCCCCGAGAATAATACATTTTCATTTAAGTAGAAAACTATATCGGAGATAATACGTGGTAAATCTTCATTCAGAAGACTGAATGCAGACTAGGATTAAACATTTTATAACTACATCCTCACGCATCAAATTTACTGTGAACACACAAGAAAATCCAGTCAGATCTGAGTGATAGCAGGATGAGGGCGACGGAGCATTAAAAATAAACAAAGTAGCCTAAATATCAAGGCTGAAAAATATTGAGGACATAACCTGATTTCATCTGTTGGGCGCCTCCTGTCTCTGGAGTGAATAAATAATGACTCATAGCTTCTGCTTCTTGGACCCCAGAGGCCCTGAAATAGCCACAGCACTGAAGTTTAGTTTTTGGGGGGTTTTTTTGCTGAAAGCTTTGAACTATTCTGAAGACAGACAGAATAGATGTGGTGAGACGAGATAAGGTTTCAGTGAAAAGCAGAGGAAATGTTGAGTTTCAGTGTTATTACTTTCATGGAGACACCACCAGAAAATCTCACTTTAAAACAACAGCAACTAGCTTAAAACCCAACACTGCAAAAATGTAGTTACACTTTGTCCTTAATGTTGCATTCATCTACTAATATTCTGTTTATTTATCTTGTGGGGATAGATGCAGCACATTTACTTCATGAAAACAGAGCTGCAGGTTGCACAGCCTCCACGATCATAATCACCACATGTCCAAATACCACTTCACTAGAAAAAAAAAAACACTTCTGTACATGCACCAGTGGGGAGCAGGTTCTTCATAACAGCAGGAAAGGGAAAAAAATAGTTTATCTTATTGTGAATCAGCTCAAACCAGATCAACGCTGAGAGAGAATTGCCAAGTGACTTAAAAAGCAGAATATTTACTGATAGATAACAGACTCATAGAGATACAGATCCTCCAATTAGAGGTTTTCATCCATAAGAAATCTCCTTATTCCTCTTATTTAGACCAGGTGAAGAGAAGTGAAGTTTGTCAGCTGGTATAAACACTGCACTCACAATGACAACTTGATCTTTATTTCTCAATTAGAACAAGTGAAAACGAACATATTTGAGGAGGATGTTTAATTATTTTCAACCAAACTTTTACAGCTGTGCTTGATCTCAGCATATTGAACCATTTAAGTTCAGTCTGAGCTGCAGAGGAAGTTGTAGTAGTAGCAGCAGAGAGGATGCAACTTTTTTTTGTTGTTGTTTTTTTTTTTTACTAATCGTAGGTTGTCTAGTTGCAACTGTATGCTTCGTTAAAGCTCATCACAGTTCTGGTGTTTCCCCCCAAAAAATCTATCATGATAACAACATCAAATGGTGAACATGAAGAACCAGAACACGTCACACTGGACACATGCAGTCAGGTGAGCTGGACTGGGCTGATCACTGACCACACAGAACATGTCAGAGCTATATGCTAAGTCCTTCTTCCTGTTGTCTCGTATAAACTGTGTTTACACTTGCTTGTGGGTTAAGTAAAGGTCCAACAGTCTCTTAAAGGAGCAGAACAGAGGGAATATTTGCTGGCTAACAAAAAATAACTCCTCCAAATTAACTGGGCTTGATACAGTTAACACAGATTCACTATAAAATGTGGTTTTGATGCAGATATTTGAGACCAGTTCTTGGGAATCTCTTGAAATTTTTACCCAGAACTAATAACTTGAGCGAACAGGAGAACCACCATCAGAACCCATCAACACAAGATTTACATGAGCACCTTCTGTTGTGAGTTTTTGAGTCACTTGCTAAGAGTCCTCAGTCTGCAGCTGTAGCTCGACATACTTCCCTTCTTCCACCATTAGACTCTACATTCTGCATAGGTGAGAGCAAGTTTCATTTCAGTTTCAGTTCTCACTTGCTCACTTTGATTGCCCATTCGCGTGCATTCCCTTTTTCATTACTGCGCCTTCCCTCCGTCTTCCTCTCTTGCATCTTGTGGAGCATTAAATAGAAGCTTCGATCGTGTGAAGCTGTTAAGAAAAGATGGGCAGCGACGGGCCAGCTGATGAGTCTTGGTGACCCATTCAACCTGCGTCACAGAGTCAGTTTGAATGAGCATTTTTCTGAGGTGACTGGTGTTAGCTGTCAATTGTCAAAAAGAAAAAAAAAGAGGGTGAGAGGGGGGAGGACATGGCACTAATGCAGTTAGAGGGAGCTGCCTAACCTTTAGCATGAATACCATTAACCAGGTTTGTTCATGCTCACATGGATTTCTGTGCAAGAGTCACAGGGACAAAGTGTGTCTGTGTGCCCATCTCCAGCAGCCTGGTTTACTTCCTACATGCAAACTGTGATGTCAGGGAACGGCAGCCGAGCGAGGCTGAGACACCGTCCACTTTCATCTCTCCCCTGGGGAAAATCACTACAGCTCAATCCGCTGTCAGAGCAGAGCGCCGTGCAGCTCCACTGTATTTCTGAAGCACACAGACAGAAAGTTCAAATCGCATGTTCTGCCACAGTCGAAGCAGATTTGCATTAGCCAGCGTGGAGAAATGCAACAGTGCTGCTGTCAGAGCCGGGTGGTTAGCAAGGAACCACAACCTGGGCCACAAGCAGCTCCAGATCATTGGTTGAGGTGAGGTCACAATCCCCCATCTTACAATTCTATGATCAATCTCTACCTACCCTAAATTTACAACAGTTGTCACACCAACATGGCTCTTCCTCCAATCAGAAGCCAGAGAAATGGTGTTGTAATGATCTAATCCCAGATAACAGTACATGTGGTTCATTCAGTTTCAGCATCATCATGTGGACTGATGCTGGGGCCCAGAGCATGTTGATCAGAGGTCCATTTAATACAGAGTCTCATTCCTCCTGAGCCCATCATCCGACACCTTTGGTTAAGAATCTTTGGTGTGGCCACACATCACGAGCGTGAAAGTCACAAGACGAAGACGAGCACACATTCAACCAACCAACCTGCTGCGGTGCCTCTGTGGCAGTACTGGTGTTTTCCCCAGCTTTCAATACTGGTTACTGAATACTAAGCTTTAGGTGTAAACTTAATTTTTTTGTTCACTGCACAATATTTTTTTTTAACAACATTTTAACAACTTTATTCAGTGGGTTGCCTTATATCCTGTGATCTGTTAGCTGTGTTGCCAACAACTCATAGATTGTTGTGATAATTTAAAAAGTAAAAACCTTCAGTGAACTACTGCTATTTCTACACTTTGAGATTTTACATGTAAACTTTAAAAATGAAAACCATCAAGTATACTTTAATAATTGTGCAGGTAAGGCTGAGCTCGATCGCCTGTTAAACAATTCAGTTGGGTGCATTTTTGGCCCATTGGTAGAAATGTTGAGTCTGAAGATGAGGCAGTGCAGCTTTAAATTGGGTGGACTCTGCCAAGTTTTGTTCCAGGCACTTACTTGGCATCGAGATTTACTGCATGATGCTGCATTACAAATCAAAAGTGCAGCAGAACAGATGTATTAGTTACGTGAAGAACAAAAAGTTGGATATCTTGTAAATTCTCATAAAGACTGCAATAGCTGATTCCTAACAGAAGCTGCAATCCATTAAAGGATCATGTTAAACAACAGATGAAGATGGTGTGATCCCCTATAAAAAATAAAAGGAGAGGGGGGAGAGGAAGACGAGCCAAACACAGAGATAAAACAGGAGATAAAGCAGAATCCCATTTTACAGTACCTCTAAAGCCAGAGCTGTCTTGTCGTAGGCACAGGGCACTCGTTTCTGGATGGCCTTCGCCATCACAGGGCCGTTCTGCATGGAGGGTAGAGGAGTGATAACTGCTCCAGGTGTGCCGGGCGGCAGTGGAGAAGGCGTCTGGGGCTGGGCATAGGCGTGAACGAGGGCGTGGGAGGGCTCTGGGATCCCGTAGCTGTTGGAGTTGCGAGACCCATGGGAAGGCTGGCCGGGGTGGGGCGGAGGTCGTACCAATTTCTCCACGTAGGGCACGGGGATCATCCCGACACGTCCCTCTTTACTCTTGGCGCTCCACCACTGCTCCTCCGGCTTCTCCAGGATGATGAGGATCTCCCCCTTCTTGAAGGGAAGGTCCTCGGCGTCACTGCCAGTGAAGTCGTATAGAGTCCTCACATACTCCAGGTTCTCCTCCTGGCCAACCATGGGCTGGATGGGACCGCTCACTGTGCTTGGATACCTTTGAAACAAGGACACACAATTTGGTTATCATGAAAATGAGAATGTGGACGATTAATGAATAAATAATAATTTTTTGTGTTTATTTTTTTGTCAAATAGCATTCAGTAAAAGCTGACGATCGATCACAGAATCCATTGTATATTTCTTAAAATGTGACCTAGATGTGCTTTTCTGCTGTATACAAGTAGGTGAAAGAGGTATTTAAAAACTATCTTAATCACAACTACAATGTGAAAGTACATATGATCCAAATGCTGTGTAGCACATGGCTGTTTACAAACTACAACTAGCATTTTGGCTCATATTCATTGTTGCAACCTGGTGTCTTTCTAAGAAATGTTTGCATAATAATGTTTATCAATATGCTGTACACATAAAAACTACTGTAATCCCTCAGTAAGATATGAATGAATGCCATATACACACAAGCATATAAAACCCAAATAACACAGCTAATCAGAGGAGAAGCACTAAAATGCACCATCAAGTCAAAGTCAGGGCTGTTTATAAACTACTACCAGCACCTGGGTCCCATTTTACATTTGATAAAATGTGATTTAGATATTCTAGGAAATGTTTGCACAATGTTTAGTAATAAGCTGTGTACAAGTTGGTGGATGAGGCTTCATCCTCAATCAAGATATCAAAGAAACACAATAAAAGTAAATAAAACATAATTATTAATCTAGTAATATTCTCCATACTAGTTATGTCTACAAGGTATCTTGACAGGGATGTGTGGTGGTGCTGGTGTGTCTAAACTATTTCAAATCTGGCAACCTGGGAACTTTATGACACAACTGACTGAAAGTGGGTTAGCACTGATAAAAATAGACAGTCTAGTTAATCCTGCAAACGTGATGGTGGAGGTGGAGGAGGTTCTGGCTGAGGGTCCTACCTGGGGGCCGGCTCGATCAGCGTGGTCGTGTCCAGGTAGTGGATTTTGTAGAACTCCAGCAGAGCCGCGAGGTGCTCAAACTCCTGGTCTCCTATCTTGAACCTCTTGCTGGGCAAAGAGTTGATGATATAGTGGGACACTTTGGAGTTTTCAGACACTGACAGGACGTAGTCGCCGGGGCAGGTCGACGAGTCTCGAACCAGAAACATGCCGTGTCTCTGTCCTTGTAACCTATTCTGTGCCTCCTGTCGTGACACGGGTCCAAAATACCAGGCGGACCGATCAGAGGAGTCAAACCGAGCAGTTGACATTGTTTATGTTCCACACAAAAAATAAGTTAATACAAAACAAGACTAGACAATAAGTTAAAAACGTGTATGCGTGATGGCTGTAAGGTTTGGAAGATGCAGGGCAGGGCATTCACAAACCCTGCGAGAGTGATTTCTGCACGAACGCTGCAGGGCTCCGAAGACCTGATATTTAAAAAAAGAAAACAACAACAACCTCACACACAGGCTGACTGGATCCAACTTTGGAGCATAACGTGGATCCTCTGTTCTTCAGTCAATGGCCGAAAAATAGTCGAAGAAACAATAATAAACTTACGACTGACAAACATCGACGGAGGCCAGAAGCAACAAATGATCAATGAAGCTTCCCCTTTTCGTTCCGCCTTCCGAGAAAACACCAAGCTTCTTCTCTTCTTATAATTTATCTCCTCACCAGTCACTGTCAGTTATGAAAAGGTGGCCTCACTTTTGCTGTTATTACATCTGATAAATCCTCGCGTGTGCAGGTCATGAAGCGAGAGATAGCTTAGTTTAGATCTTCTTTAGTCTTACGGTAAGGCACGCGTCATGGAAATGCGTTTTTGAATCCCCCTTACTCGACTCGGAGCAGACTTTTGAGGCAACACAGCAGAAAAATGGCGGCCCGCAACACGTCTTCACACAAGAAATTATTTCACAGCAGCCGCGCGACTCCTGCGCGTGCATCTCAGGAGCTACGACCGGACACCGTGAGCTCTCCCGCGTGCATATCCCCGACCGCTCGCGAGGGATCCTGAATTAAAGATTCTAGTTTTTTTTTTTACTTTCCCTTATTTCTGCTCGTCCCCCCCTCTCACCCGAGCCACCAGAAGTACGAGACCGAAAAATGGCGACGGGAGGGCAGGTCCCGCTTTCTATCTGCACGTCACTGACGCCTGGAGGGGGGAGGTGAGGTGGGAGGAGGAGGAAGAGGGGGAGGGCGGGTGACGAGGACACGGACAGCCCCGCGTGCACAGAGCGAGGTGTCAGTCATGTTTCCGTGATGCTGCTGGAGAACATTATGCTGTGATAAAACTGA
This sequence comes from Pseudochromis fuscus, assembly GCA_900323345.1. NCBI lineage: Eukaryota > Metazoa > Chordata > Actinopteri > Pseudochromidae > Pseudochromis > Pseudochromis fuscus. Next base: position 5,387 of record OOFC01001745.1, on the reverse strand, counting down.
AAGACGCGATTCCATCTTAACACATTACAGGTTTATTTATACCAGCAGCACCGCTCTGGTGGTCAGCAATGCGTACTACTTAAAAATGTTTGAAATTGCATAATAATACTTCTTAAATTGATTAAAAAACATGGATGAACCTTAAAAAATATATAAGTATTTCTTCATTTATGGATTATGTTTTTTTTTTTTTTCATATTGTATTCATATTTTCATTAGCTTTTCTCCATTGGCTCCTGAAATCCACCCTATAATTTACTTACATCCCCATTCCTGGGGGGCTGGCACTGGGTGTGAGGCAAGTTAAACACTAAGCTAACCATGCATACACAAACCCATCTCATCAATTATTCTAACATACATGTGTTAGGACTGTGGGACGAAGCAAAATTAACTGGAGAAAACTCAAGCAGGCACATGAAGAGCATGCAAACTCCACACAGGAAGGTCCTCAGCCAAGGTTACAACTTATAACCTGAGGCAACAGCTCTGATTCTGCCCTTTCCCTTTCCCAGGATCCCTGACAGTACTTCACTCCCAGTGTGCAGACTCACTTGTGGTTCTTCAGGTTGTCAAAGACTGAAAAGAAGGAAGAGCTTCTATCAGACCATCAGACTCCTCCCTCGTGGAGCCAGCTCCTGGTTTTGGTTGAGAAGGCAGACACTCCTTCTGCTTTTAGGTTTGAAACTTTTATTTTGGTTCAGACTGATAGTGAAGGTCCTGAGCCAGCCCATAATCACTTAGGTTCACTACTATGTCTTCCTGCTGGTAGATTTCCCATGATTCACTCTTGTCTCTTTCACTCCACCACTGCAAATCTGGAGTTGATGTTTCTTGTTTTCAGCCCCCCTCTTCTCCCACTATCACCAAATGCTTGACTTTACTCTTGAGTCTTGACCTGATTTTGTTGTATCAATACAATTTCATTGAAATGGCAATATAAAGATACTTTCTTTGAATTAAAAAATATTATTATTTAGATATTGACACTGTTTTACTTTGTTCTCTTAAAGTTGATTCCTATGGTTTAGTCTACTACAATATGTCATATGTATGAACTATAAATAGCTAATAGTGGAGTAAAAAAATGCAACATCCGTATTTCAAATTGTAGTCAAGTTATTATAGAAAATAGCAAATAATTGAAATAAATATAATGTACATGTGCCACAACCATTTTTCCTACAGGTCTTTACAGTGCACAGACTGTTTTTTTCAATGGAAACATCTGTATTTACAACCTGATTGTTTTGACTCAGTAGTCTGCTCTTACGTTTGTAATGTAAGTTTTGGTTTAGCCCGGCCACAGTTCAAAAATACATTATATTTGCTATAAGTAAACAGCTATTTTACACCACCGGTAAAACTTTTACATATTTCCCTATTTTCATTTCCTGTTGTTCTTCCACTTCCCCTCCATTCAATCTCATAATAAGTAATATCTGGCACAGCACTGTGACACATCCATTTGGAGCTCTCCAACCTACCCAGCCCATAACACAATATGCTGAAAGGGAGAGAGGGAATTTAAATGCAGGGGGCAGTGCGTCCGAAGGAGCCTTAATAAAAATGTAACACAAACAAAAGAATGCATGCGGGGAAAAAACTCCGAGCTGAGCCCGACAGGCCGTCCAATATAACTGAACAACTTCTGCTCAGCGATGAAAGTAAAATATATAAAGAGGCAGCTCTGTTCCTGTGGTGACTGAGGTTTCAGTGACCGAGCCTCATGAGGCTACAGCTGGCACAGAGCAGCTCTCATCACTGCAACACTGTCTGAATGTTAATAGATTTGCACCCACTGGGTCCTAATGGCTAAAGCCTGCCAGTTCCCACATTTCCACAGTGATGCAGCGATGCAACAAATTGGAAAGGGGAAAAAAAGTCCTCAGGAATATTAGTAGAAATGTAGATATTCAAGGACAGGTTTATTCTGTGTATGACTCTGAGCTGGACCGTACTGTTGGTTTCATTAGTTACACAAAGTGACGACAGTTATTTATTCAGATGGATGTTTTTTGAGAGTTTGTAATTAGCACATGTAGATAATTGTGTTTCTGCCACCTTCTCGAATGCACAAGTTTCATCATTATAAAAACAAATCTTTGTGAATTTGGAAATGAGGCTGAGGTGAGTCATGCTAAGCCCGTGTGTGGCCTGCTGTCAGACTGTATCAGTAGAGTTGAGGTGAAGAGTTTCTTCAGAAACACCACCATCTAGTGGCACCATTAAAGACATAATGTCTGCCTTTTATTTAACCACAAGTTAGATTTTACCCTCTTTTTTTTTCTGTGTTAGACTCTGGAGGCCTGTGGCACAAAGATAAAATGCACAAATTAACAGGCACACAGGAGCTATTGAGCACGACTGCAGCCTTGAGTACTCCTGCCTGAGCACAAACGCAGAGGATGCCTTGTCAATTCCTGCCGAGGGACACGCTTGTATCTTCCTCACTCCCTCAGGCACATCCAGGAGCGAAATTAGTGTTGGAGCTCAGTCCCACGATTGGTTTTCTAATCATTACACCCTGGCTGTCACTTGTGCATTAAAAATGTGCCTTATGGGCTGAACTATAATGAGGTGACTGCATTGTGATACGCTCAAACCGCCGATAGATAATACACCATAGAACTGCAATGATGCATTTATCTGCATGTAAAACCATTTTCTTGGCAGGAGCATTACATCGATGTTAAAGATTTTTCCATTTGCACCACTGTTAGCTATTATTGCAGTGTACATTATGCTGTATAATGTAAACACAGGAGTGCTGGCAAACCTCGAGATCCTGGGTTATTCTGTATTTTTCAGAGGCGACAACAGTAAACGTGACTACTTTACACACACAAACATAACATTTTGAGTTGAAGGATGTCATTAGACAGACAATGAAAACTGCACAGTAATGTCAGGGTTGCATTGTGGAGGCTTGGTGATATAGATTTGTAAGATGTGTGGAAGTCCAGAATTGAACTGAGCTGCTGAGTCCACATTTTAAGTCTGCTGGATCAGCCATCCCCTTAATCTATTGATGTGAAGACTGATGGTAAAAGTCACAGTCAATGCATGAAGAATTTTTTGGCAAAGTGTAGATATATTTATTTTTCAGGGCATTGTGTAGATGAGTATAGAAGAGCTGGCACTGAGAGGCGCAGTTAGGGCTATTATAATTTACTGCAGAGGCTCGGAGAGGAGTCACACTTCTCTATCTTCTGTGTCCTTTTCTGGCTGCTTCTAATATCTCGACTTGGTTTCTAAAACAGGTGCTCACCATACACAGTCCCAGACGCGGTTACACTCCAGTAAACAGACACTGGATTATCACTATTTGATTATGAGTAGATATTTCTAAGCCCCTACAGGTGGAGTCTGCAGAGCCAGCTTCCTGCTCTGTCTGGCTGTGTGCAGTTCTTAACCTGCCCTGTGCTGCTGTTGCACAATGAGGAGCTGAGTTTTGATTTGTGTTATGAAATGAGGCCAGGTGTTGACTTTCACACATCTGTGCGCCATCCCACTGGTAAGTGTTCAGACGTCTGATGAAAGCTGCACAGCACAGAGTCATTAGTGAGGGAAGTGAAATATAGAAGCAGGTCATTTACTACTTGTAGTGATTTAGTTAAGAGCAGAGTTTTAATGATGGATTTTATTTTTGGTATTGACACAAAAGAGTCAAAACCTTTACAATATGATGTCATACAGGTACATGACTGTTTGATGATAACATCAAATAATCTCATCTCATTTCATCTTCCATACCTGCTTCTCCACGCCTATCCCAGCTGTCATCAGGCAGGAGGCGGGGTACACCCTGGACAGGTTTCCAGCCTATCAGGGCTAACATATAGACAGACAACCATTCACACTCAATTTAGTTTGATCAATTCACCCAACAAGCATGTCTTTGGACTGTGGGAGGAAGCCAGAGTACCATGCACAGGGAGAACATGGTAACTCCACACAGAAAGGCCCGAGCCGAGATTTGAACCCCAAACCTTCTTGCTGTGAGGCGCAAGTGCTAACCACTGCACCACCATGCCTCCCTATCAAATAATCTATAATTTTGAATTTATTTTCTTCCTGTTTTTTTAGTCAAAACAACTATTTTCCTATAGTTTCAGCTAAAATTATATAAATTAAGTATAAATTTATTTCCTTTATAGCTGCTTTTAGCTTTCTTCTGTAGCTTGTGTGTTCAGACCAAGCTGATATTTGTTCTCCCACACTTTTAACTTTCAAAATGTTACCTTTGCCACTAATGTTTTCTACACACATGGTTAGTGGAAGGTATTACACAGGTCTCTAATGTGATCCAGTACAAATGAAAATGTTGTAGAGTTTGTTTTATATTCTAAACATTACTCTGATAACGAAGCTCTCATATATCTGGATTTTACTGAAATTGGGAAGTTTTATGTTAGGGGTCTTTCTATTAACATGTATACCACATATACATAAATATATTTGTACATGTATATTTTGCATGGACAAACCACCACAGAAGCTGGCAAAGGAGAATACAGAGAATGCATCTTATGAGTCAGGAAATATGACTCACGTGAAGCAAGATCAAAATTAGACTTGATTAAACAGACATGAAATTAATCCCCCCAATAAAGACAAGGAAAAGCAGCACTAATTATCACTGCATGGTCTGGTGGGTCTGTAATGTTTAAACTACCAGAAAAAGATGTTTTGACTTCGCTCATGTCCACAAACATGGGAGTTATAATCATTATTATTACTACAAATGTATAACTTCCAGACATCCTTTGAAACCACCATTCACACAGTTATTAGGGCCCGAGCACCGAAGGTGCGAGGTCCCTATTGTAACTGTTCCGCTTTTTATTATTAGGGCCCGAGCACCGAAGGTGCGAGGTCCCTATTGTAACTGTTCCGCTTTTTATTATTATTATTATTATTATTATTATTATTCTTTCGGCGAATGAATTGCTTTTTTGAAGCCTTTATCCTACTCGAAAACTCATGAAATTTGGCATGCTGATGGGGACTGGTGAAAAATTTTGTATTTTATAGGTGTCTTATATAGGTGTCAAAAAATGAGCTCGCTAGCGCCATCTAAATGCCACCCCCGGAAAACCATTTGATGTACAGGTACGAAAATTTAGAGTCACATAGAACACTCCAGGACGAACAAAATATCCAGTGGGAGCCATACTCTAAACCCAACAGGAAGTCCCCATTTTGGATTGAAAAGTCATTTTTGGCGATTTCATACCATTGGAATGTGATATACTCCTCCTACAATTTCACCGATTGACTTCAAAATTTGTAAATCCCACCTTCACAAGTTGGGGATGCTAAATTGCGAAGCTTTTAGATTTTACATTAACGGTGTGGAAGTTATAAGGCCACAAAGTTACATG
>OOFC01001743.1:5479-19166 GCA_900323345.1 Pseudochromis fuscus | reverse complement strand
GACAATGGATATTTTACCATCAACAATTTTGCACTTAGACCTTTTCATATAAAACACTGATGCACTCTAAACAGCAGTGTGCATGTGTGTGTGTGTGTGTCTGTATGTGTGTGTGTGTGTGTGTGTGTGTGTGTGTGGGTCATAGAGGAAATGTTTGGATGACAGGCCCCTGGCTGATAAGACCGTCCTGTCTGTTCTGGTCTGTAGGTACAACATCATCATATATGTCACACACAAACACACATGTAGAAGTAACTCCACGTGAACCACTAAAAAAATACACATACTTACACACACACACACAAAAAAAACCCCAACACAACACGATAGAGGACGCATGGAGACGAGGCCCAGAGGGAGGATGGTTGGAGATATATTGAAAGATAAGGAAACACACAAGAGAGAAAGATCAAAGTCGTCATTCATGCTCATCTCAGGGTCATTCTGCTGCCAGCACTGGTTATCTGTGTGCAATCTAAGCCTCTGTGTGTGTGTGTGTGTGTGTGTGTGTGTGTTTGACTAAATATTTATGGTCTACCACTTGAACGTATGCCTCACCATCGTCCTCCTGTCTCCTCTGTGTTCTGCTTTGTTCTGCTGTTAAATTTAAACTCCAACACTTTTCTGTTTACAGGCTGCTTACACGTGCGACTACGCCATAAGAAACAGGGACAATATTAAGTCTTAGGTGTCATCCAGACTTCACCAACTTCTTTATGTTTCCACATTGGAAAAAGTGGAATGATATCAATGGTGTAGAATTGTGTCTGGACTGTATGGACGGGTCCCGACCAATCTCAAAAGATGGCTGAAATATCCCTACCAATGTTAACCCTTTGGCCAGTTTGGGGTCCATGTAATCCCTACATCCAGAAGGAACAGACCGCTACAGAGGTCCACATGCTTGTTTTTATTAATTCATGCAAATTTACCCAAATACAAGCGGCTTAAGTGAGATTTAGCAGCGATATTCTTGCTCGTGACAATGTCTTACTTTGGGCATAATGGCGTGACTTCCTGTCAATCCAGCTAACTCAGTTGTTAGAGCATGAGTCTCCAAACCATACTTCAACTTATTTACTAATATGTCCCCACCACTGTCAAAATCAAACCCTTGAATGATGCGACCATCCTCACTCACCTGAGCTAACCTGCAGGTTTCTGGACTTGCATTTTGAAGCCAGGACTTTGGCATTTGAACATCGCCATGTTGGTTTGTTGGACCCAGAATTGACCATATTTGGATATGAAGGAAGGAGTGAGGAGGAGGGTCTGACCTTTGAACACAAGGACATTGTCCAATCTGTAAGAGATTGGAGTTTTGATTTGATTGCCAATGAGAGCAGACTAAGCAAACTAACCCCGCCCCTAACTCCTCCCCTTCTCTCAGCCTAATATCTCCTGCATGATAAATGGTTTTCAGATGGACCAGATCACTGAGAGGAACTGACTTTATCTAACGACGTCAGAATGACTTGAGGGAAAATGACTGAATATTTCTGAATATTGAAGTCAATTGGAGCCAGCACCTAGTGGCTATTGGTGGTATTGCTACATCCACATCTATAAACAGATGGTGGCTCGCTCAGCCTGTTCTGCCTTCAGCTCACACTCAGGAGGTTTGCAGTCGAGTGTGAAGCTGTCGGGATGAGAGTCGGCACCTCCGGGTCTGAGGGTCATGGTTTTCTGCTGAGAAACAGTGGAGCGCTTCCTCCAGGTCAGGAGTTAGCTGCTGCTTGGTCGGTGAAAGCAAAGCTACCGACTACCAGTAAATGTATGGTCATGAGCTTTGGGTGGTGACCAACAGAAATTATATTAGAAAGGTTGGATGTGGAGCTCAGGCATCCTGAGTCCTTTAAAACAAAAGAAGTTGGCTGAGATGGATCCTGGTGGTGCCTTCATTTACATCCTGCACACCCCAGAGATTATTCATCTCATCTGGACAAATTCTCTTAGCCTTAGATTTCGTCCGTCATATCCACAGACTGTATATAGAAATGGACGAAGCAAGTAAGGCTCAAAAACTGACTTAATTTCAAAAACCTTAATTTTCAATAATAAAATACTTCTCAGTGATCTGATGGTATTCAAGGCTTACATATCCAAGGCTAAGAGGAAGATTTAGGGGCGTGGTTCGCTGGATTGACAGATCTGGTCTCCAATGAGAGCAGTGCTCAAGTCATATTTCATACACACTGGGCAGTGACCTCAGGTTTAAGGGTCAGACCCGCCTCCTCACTCCTCCCTTCATAACCAAATATGGTCACTTCCACAAACCAATGGGTGATGTCACACTTGCTTCGTCCAAGTATCTCATGAAGAAGAAATTGTTTTAAACATAAACATGTGATTCCTGTTGTAAACACTCTGAAGCTGTGACCCCTGACCTCTGACCTCTATGGCTCCCATTCTAGTCTTTTCTCAACTGAAAACAAAAATCCTAAAACACTCAACAGGAAGTAGTGTGATTGAACTCCAACACTGGTGTTCACAATACGTCAAACCTACAGTGTGAAACTTGTCTCCCTCTTCTGGCCGTGACAGTAATTACAGATACGCTGCTGTTTAATATTTTATTCAGATCATCTCTGCTTGGTTCTTCTCTTCTGATCCTTCTTTTCCCTCTAATTTAATTAAAAACCCAATAAAACTTCCTCGTCTCATCTTGTTTCCTTCGCCCTGATGATGTCATGTCTCCTTGGCACTAAAAGAAATTCTCAAGCTGTCACCTTTTCTTTCTCCCCCTCTTTCCTCCTCCTCCACCTTCTTGCTCGGGGATTAACACGAACAATTTGGTCAATGTCTGCTTATCTTTTCTCCTCGACTCTCGTCTGGTTTGACATAAAAGGAATGCTGCCAACCTGTCGTCTTGTTTTTTTTCCTCTCTCTCTCTCTGCCCGTGCGACTGTTTCTTCCTCTCTACCTGCTGTAGGATTAAAGTGAAGGAATTCAGGGATGGAGAGACGTAGTCTTTCATCGAGAGGCCCCGTTGAGGGGGTTTCATCCCTTGTTTCTTATGTTCCCACTGAGACACACATCCACTATCACTTTACCTCCGTCTTATTTTAGGAGAGGCAGACGGTCCACTCTCTCCTTCTCTCTATTCAGTCTTTATTGCTGCTTCGTCTTTGTTGTCTGGGAGCATGTGAGGAGGAGAGTGTGTCCTCCCTTTCTCTCTTTTGTCCTGAGCTGTGTCCCAACAAACCTGTTGGATTTCTATCATCATATGAACGAGAGGAAGGAGGTGAAGGCCAATCTAACGCCAAGACAAAAGGGTGAAAGTTCACGTTACAGGGTTGAAATACGTCTGTGCCTGCAGTCTGCCTGATGAAATTCAACCTGCATTTAAGTTAGCTTAGCTTGTAGCCCGAAGCATTTTAACACCTGAACCCTGCATTTAAAGATTTAAAGTTGCATCACAACTAAAATGCTGAAGCTTTCAATGATGAAATCAGCAGTAAAGTCTGGACTTCATGAGGATTTCTCAAAGTTTAATTTAAGCAGAGATAAAGGGAAAACAACCTCCCATCACAAACAGCTCAGCTGCCGTTTAAAGGGCTCATCCACCACTTTTACCTGCACTTCCTCATCATGAAACTAACCCTTCAGCTTGTAAATACTAATAAGCAAAACATTTTTTGTTATGAAACTGCACGTTAACTTTTGAAGATTTCAGCTTTTCCCTCTTCTCAATTTAAGTGTCCCTTTGAATAAATATTTAAAATTAAATTAAATTCATATGTAACATTCCTTTCCATTCATTTAACTCATCTTAACACATTTTAAAGGGCCAGTCCATCAAATTTACCTTCATGATGTTGAGTTTACGATTCATGAAGAATGCAATGTTTTTTTTAGTCTTTAAAAAAAGGTCCTACAAAGTTTGTGAGTATTTTGAAACATGTCTGAGAAAGTTTTTAAAGAGAGACAGCACCAGGTCGGATAACTAGAGATTAAAAATCTGGATATTGTGGCTTGACCTGCATCACACCAAGGAGACCAAACTGAATCAGCCCAGTGGCTGTTTACAGAAGACACTTTGTAGCAGACACATCAGTAAAGAGCCTCTCAACTCTCTGTTGTTTTAATCTGGAGCTGGATGGTTTCCTCACTGACACCCTCACTAACAAGCTAACTCACAGATCTCACATGCACTCTGATCAGATGAGGAACCCGACACACAAAACGCTGCATTAACCCCGCGGGCAACTTGACAAAATTAGGAAGTCTTCTCCTTCTGTCTTCTGCTTCTGAGCCACTAAATTAAATAAAGCCCATGTTTCCTGACCCCTGTGCAGCTTGAAAAGCTCCAGTGTGCCGACCGAACCGCACAAACCATCCTGTGATCCCCTGATGCCGACCTCTGACCCTCGGGGTTCACCCAGCAGAAGCAGATGTTGTTGGACTTAATAGATCCAACATGACACAGATATTAAAACCAGAGAAGAAGAAGTCTACATGCAGATGTAAACACTAGGACTCTGTGTTTTCTCAAAGTACAACTGAAGCCCTGTGGCTGTCAATAATGAAATCCACCTAAAACCAACACACGAGGTCTGGATGCTCCTGGATTCAAGGTCTCACTCCGGCATCAGTGGAGGATTGCAGAGCTACAGATCCATCCACATTATCTGAAACACTTTAGTCTTTTCAAGCTGCCAAGAGCAGGTGTGTAAGTTCCTCCCATTATTTTCCAGGATGTGTGTTTTCATGACACATTTTATTGGTTGGAGGAAACATTTTCACTTCATACTTTTATGTCTTGGCATGCCAGTCCAAATCTGTCCTCCACAATGTTCCAGTGAATGTAATGCCCTGCAGAGCTGTTGGCACAGAGGTTGGTAGATATGAGCTGAAACATGTGCAGACACAGGAAAATATCACAAGCATCGCTGTGTCAGAAGGTGATAAAATGAAATAGTTTATGTTGAGAAAAAGTGCTGCATAGATTCAAAGCTTTATTTCCAGTGACAATCTACAAATTACATAATTTACCTGCTTCAGATTTGAGTGATGAGGCTTCTTACATCAGAGGAACTTATGAATCACGCACATTTTTCTTCCTATTGCAGTTTTCTTGTTATTGTAACAGTACAAGTGGAAAAGTGAGATTTTTGCTTCGTTTGTTGTTGTTTTAAAAGAAAATACTTCAGGATATTAGTGTTAAGGCTGGAAACAGTGGACCTCATAACAACTGCAATTTATCAAGTTACACTTTGATGTTTGCACAGAATAAAAAAAGCTGCCTTTGGTGTATGAACAACAGGAGGAAGAAAGTACATTTTATTACTTTTTGATTTGTATATAATATGTTATACTTGTTGTTATACTGCAAACCAAGGTCAGTGAAGTTACCATATATGGTTACTTGTCAGTGTGATGTAAAAACTGCTCTAAAATGTGTACACATAAAAAATATATGTGGTTATAGTGTGTGTGAGGTGGTAATCTGTTACTAAGGTTGGTCACTAGACTTTTAATGGGATCTACTACAAAAAGCATCTTTGGATGGATGAAAAAAATATTTAATGGAAATGTTATTGAGTCTTCAAGCACATAGAAAAGTAATGAATAATTATCAATGTTAGACTCAAACAAACTGCTCATCAATTTTAATTCAGCAACACATAAAAACTTCAGACAAAAATAAAATAAATGATCTTGGTGCGAACTGTCCCTTTACAATTTTGAAGTATATATATTCATTTCTATATATTTTAGGCAAGTAAATGTGAATACTTTTGTATTTTACTGAGGTTTGTACCTGAAAAACCTCCATAAAGCAGTTGTATTCGTGCAGCATGCAGCTTTCTCTTCGACTCAAAAATCAGAACCCGTGATTGATTTCTTAAAGAGATGAACTTCTGATAAACTCCCTCATTTGTTCTGGTTCATGGCTGACCTGTGGGTGCTGACCTGTGGGTGCTGACAGGCGGCGCGAAAACACCAAAGTTCCCCCCCTGAGGGATCAACAGATCATCACCAGAACCGTGTGTGACAACATTTATTCGCCGTCTGTTAACCTGTCAAACGTCTCTGATTCATCTCATTACATGCATTGTTGTTGTGTCAGTGGAAGATGCCAAAGGTTCTTGCAGGCGCAGCTCCTGCGTGATCTAACACAAATCTATGTGCATGTGATGTCTGAGAGTGAACATCCTCTGGAGTGACACACAAAGACACGTTGATGTTGGTCCAAAGCAAACTTATTGAGACTAAATTAGAGGAGACATCAGTGAATCTTCCAGCACAGCTGTGAGGAGACGTCTGTATAATGTAAATTACATGTTATATTTGTCCTAAAGAAGATTTAAAGACACGTGTACGGCTGCAGACACAAGATAGCTGCACTTTCACTCACTTTGAAATACAAGACCCGAATATACACATTTGATTTATATTGGAAATAATGTAAAAAATGAGCTGGATTTGGGTTTTTTTTATGTCCCTTTGGTTGTATAAAGATGCATGTTTATTTTTATTTTTTACATCCATCGTGGAAATGAAAATGCAATTTATGCAAAGTGTGACATGGAAACTTGAAGCCTCCACAGAACATGAGCTGGTAATGGACTTAAAGGAAGAGTAAGAGGAACCTCCATGAGCACAGGTTGATCAGAAAAACATTTAACCATATTTGACCATTTATGGAAAAGTTTTTTAAATGACAGTTCTGATGACACTGCTGTGCTGTCAGGATTCTGAGCCCATGTGATGTCAGAGCATTTCAACCAATCAGAAACATCCTCCTAATTTTCTGATTGGTTGAAATGCTCTGACATCATACGGGCTCATTTAAAATGGCAGCCTCCATGAACATGCTAAGACAAATGAACTGAATATCTGAGCGGTGTGAGTGTGTGCAGTTAGACTGAGAAAGCAGGAATGACTTTTGTTTATTAAGGACTGTTTGAAAACCACAATGATTTGTTTCAGTTTCTTCAATATTAAATATTAACAACCTTTCTTTCTTCTTCTTCTTTATATTTAATGTTGGATTTTAAGTTGATTGTCTTTTGGATTTTATACACAACATGAAATATAAAGGACTGGCACTGTTATTATCAGGTATTTTATGGGCTAAATATTTAATCTGTCAACCGAGAGCTGAACTAATTGGCAGATTATTGGATTACGAAAAGAAAAGAGTAATTACTGCACCATGTAGAGACATTTTCTGGAAGTTATTCTCAGAGTGTTTCAGTCTAGTTTGTTTTCAAGTTTCAGAAAACGATATTACTGTTCAATTTTGATCATAAATTGTATACAAATATCAAAAATTTAGTTTAGAACAAAATGAATGATTATTTTGCTGTCAAACTAAATGTTTTTTTTCCTGAAAGAAACCAGGGTTTTTTATTTAATTAAATCTCAAACCAACCACTGTCTCCTCGTCACACACTAAAAACTGACCCGAACTACTTTCCACCACTGAACCTAACAGCAGTTAAGAGCTATGATCACGAGCGGGCCTCACCTCGCCGACCTGTAACTACAAAAGTAAAACTGAAAAGAGACAAATAGGCACCTTACTGCTGAAACTGCTCCCAACAATAACAGTTAGAGGAGGTAATATATCTGCGGCCGTGTCATTTAGCCCCCGCACTGAGGCCTGTACAGCAGCATTACCTGAGCTGTATCATTTACCTACAGGTACCTGAGTGTGAACGCGGCGCTCGTCACCGTGTTATTTACCTTTAAGTGGCGTACAGTAGGCAGGCGGTAAGTGTAGGCTTCTGTGTCAGACAGTAATTGTTGTTTGGATACAGACCGAGCTACAGCGGGAAGCTTACAGTTAGTCTGCTTTTAGGCACAAGTGAACACAGAGGTCTCTGGAAATGGTCTAAAAATAGACAGGTGTGCTCACACTTAGTCAGAAATATTATGTTTAGTTTTATGTAAAGAAAGAACGTATCAAAGTTTTTAATTTTCAAAAAAATAATTCTGTTATTGTCTGCTATTTCATATTAGATTGATCCATTGGTTGTAAATAAAAACATATTTTTATCAAGATTTAATGTCAGCAGGGATCTGCTCACCTTCACCAATTCTGTTTACTGCCTGACAGACAAAACCCAGGGCATAACTTCAACTATATGTTGGTAAAAGTGAGGAAGAGATGACAGAAATATTTATTTTCATTCATAAACACAGTGAAGCTGAACAATGGCTCGTTCAGTCCCTGAGTTTTGTCTCTCAGGTCAAGTAAACGCTGAGAATACTGTATGAATTTACACGTGATAATGCATTTACAGTTAGATTAAAGTGTACAACTGAACATTATGTGTTTATCTTTCAGGCTCATGTGCTTTACTTTATGTTGTGATTAAAGATTGTTTGGTAGTTTGTCAGTTAAGGCTTTAGTACTGGAGGTTTTCAGACTCTCTCAAAAAGCACAAGCACATTTTTTAGGAGCCTCAGGCTTTATAATGGATTTGTATTGTTTAGCGTATACAACACTTAGATAAGTTATCACCATGCGATGTACATTAGGTGTAACATTTATTTGATTCTGACTGAACCAAAGCCTGAAGGTTTTTTCACCAGGACTGTTTCATAATCTGAACTGCCCCAAGAATCTGGGAAATTTCTACATTAAATCAGTGAAGCTTCAAAACCACGTTTGAAACTGTAAAAGACGGATTTAGCCACTGGGTCTTAAAAGTGAAGCATAAGAGAAGCGTAAAAAAGTGCAATACCACCAATGGCCACTAGAGGCTGGCCTCTAAAATCTCTCACTCCAACTGACTTCAACTCAAAACTTCTAATGTTTTTCACATTCTGATGTCATAACCTAAACTCAACTCTTCTCTTCAGTGACCTGGTCATCTGAAAGTCATTTATCATTCAGGAGATATTAGACTGAGAGAAGGGGAGGAGTTAGGGGCGTGGCTAGTATGTCTCTTAAACCTGTGGTATGTTCATTTTTTTTAATTCTTTCAATGTTTGCTGCAGAATTTAAAGATGAGCTTTAAAAGAAGAATGATTCCCAAGCTGTTCCTGCCGCTTTAAGACGTAACAAGAAGCTCCTCCACTTATATATATTTACAGCGTTCACCCCTCTGACCTGATGATGTATGGGAATTTATGACAGTGTTTTCACGTTGACGTATAAAGCAGCCACAAAACGCCACTCTCAGCTGTCACTCTAAGTCGCAGCCATAAATCTCAAGCTGCAAACAGCCGACGCATCGTCTGCATATCTGTAAATACTGCGTGGATTTAACGCGGCGTGTTCCCATAACACGCAGACATTCATTAATGAGTAGATCACCTCATGTCTCTGCCAACGCAGTATTATTGGTAACAGATGACAGTTGATGTCAATTTCATGGTAGCAATGACAAGAAGATGAGTTCCTCGCCCGAGGCTGTTTTTCTGTTTATGTGTCTGATTCCTCGCCTGGAGAAAACCACAAATGCAGTGTGCAGATAAGGACTGTTGAAACATGCATTACACCAACTGACACACACCTCACTTTGATTATGTCAAAGGGTGATAATGTTTGTGGGCGTTAATGTGTGTAGCTGTGCGATGTGACGAGATAAGAATTAATACCGGAGCCCCGAGGTCGTCTTCTTTGTTTTGCTCTTAATCAAGCAAAGGTAATATGGTTATTTCCTCAAGTGAAATTCCTCAGACAGTTGTTTTTAATTGAAACCTCAAATGATATAAATGCACTAATCAGAAATTGCTTTGTGGGATTAGTTGAAAAACGATAAAATGAACCTTGTTTTGTCTCCTGAAGCTCACAGGCAGGAGGTTACTGAGCTGTTCAACACATTAAAGTAAAATAAAAACATCTGCTCAGGGTCATCAGCCACGATAGGCAGCATCACAAAGAAGATAACAGACTGAATTTATGCTTCTGTGTTTATTTTTATGAGTTTGACAGCTCACAGTCTCTAAGTTTTGTTGCATAATGACGAGATGTTAATGACAAGTGGAAAGAACAAGGTGCAATTTAAAGTTATGACTGTTTTTGCAGAGGCACTGTGTCTTTAATCATACACAGCAACGAGTGTTTAATTATAAAAACAAAACATGGACAGACAGCTGATATTACAAACTAATTTATGAGCATACATAACACCAATTAAAATTAACTCTGTTTAATCTCCAACAGACAGAAGATTATCAACCAGTTTATTACATTAAAGACCATTTAAAAAGTGTCACAGTTACTGGAAAGTGAAGTTTAATCGTTCTTCACAATGAGTGTTTAATTATAAGGCTGCATGAAAAATGGTCATTATGAACCTAAAATGAACCTATTAATCTCCTTACTGAGCTGTTTAATGCATTAAATATAAGGTTATCTGCCAGTAATAAACATATGAAGAGAGACTAATATAACCTTTATTTATGCTTCAATGTGTATTTCTATCAATCTGACAGCTCCCAGTTTCTCAGCTGTGCTGCATAATGAGGAGATATCAATGACAGATACAATTGAAGGTGATTACTGTTTATATGTTGTTGACCTACAACTTAAAAAAGTTGATCCATGGTAATTAAAATTAACACGGTTTTATTTGCTAAACCCCCACAGACACTGAGCTGTTTAATACATTAAAAATAATCTAAAATATCAGTACAGGATAGTCCACTATGATAAATAACAATATGAAGATTGATATATTTCTTTTCTTATTTATATCATGTGTAAGCTTTGTTGCAGGAAAGAGGAGCGATAATAAAAAAGTATATTTTAGAGTTTTTGTGAAGACTAAGTGTTGTTTAACGGTATATAACAACTAAGGTTTAATTAAATGATATTACAAACTAATTTGTGGCTGTATATAAACACCAGTTAACATAATTAACCAATGCAGTAACATAAGTGTTGATCAAGGCATAAAACAGAAAATTTCCTGCAATTCAAGCAACACAAAATAACATCAACCTGACTTTGAAAAAACCTTTATAAATATAAATATAACATTGGAGCATGATGAAAACTGTGTGAAATTCTTGGCCATGTTTGAATGATGGTGAACTCATTGTACAATTAGCCGCTACATGGCGACGTGCACATGACTCACCCTGCTGCCTTTCTCCGGGTTGCACCTGCACCCTCCGCTGCAGTCCAGGCCGGCGCAGGGCTCATCAAACTTGGCACCCTGCAGAAAACAAGGGGAGAAGGAGATTAGAAAAAAACTGCTGTGGAAATACACTGCACACTGAGAACTGCTGACGTTTAGGTGATTTCTTTTGAGCAAGGCACTTCACCTAATTACAGTAAGACTGTGGTGGATAAAAGTCAGAGCCTGAAGACAAAGCATGTCGCTGCAAATCGGCAAGAAAATATGAAAACATTCACACAAAGAAAGAAAGAAGGAGACACAACCACAGCATAAAAACTACACACAACCACTCAGGTAACAACACAATGAGTCATGTGAGGAAACCTTATTGTTGCAGCAGCTGCAGCGAGACATTGGCAGATTTACAGCCTTTTAAAAGGGGGAAAAGGACTTAGTCGGGATTTGGAGACGGATCAGATCCAGTCAGAGCTGATTCTGGCTGTTGATTGATGAAGTGCATGATGTTTTTTTTTATTTCTAAAGGGCAGATTTAAACATGACATGTGCCATCAGGTTTTAAACAGTGACTGTGTTGCACTGACTATCCTGAGGTGTTTCTTTCCTGGATTCACAGAAAGAAAAGATACAGCTGAGCGCAGCCGTCCACTCCATTCTCATAGTGTTACTGTGGCCTGAGGTGTGTTTGTTTTCTTAGCCAGGGCAGCCAGGAGTGAAATGCACCTCTCAGTGATAAACAATCTACATAACCCTCCTCTGCTACAAGGAAAAATGGACCCAATATCTTTCATGATCCTAAAAGCATTGATCACTGTAATCTGCTGCTTCTTAAAGGTTTGGTTCTTACAGCTGTGTCTGAAGATTTGAGTATTTCAAGCTTTATTTGTCCCAACATCAGCATTCACTGAGAACCGACACTGTTGAATTTCCCTCCAGCCTTGAATCAAAGCTCCACATCACAGTATAAGAAGCCAGGCAGTCTCACTCATCCTATGGCAGAAAGAGCTGAAGTCACATTCCTGTAGGATTCAGGTCACTCAAGGCACAATCAGGAATCTGAACGTTATCCACCACCAGTTGATCACATGATTTAGGTCTGTGACAGCCTTTGTTTTTATAAAAACAAGATTTTAATATTCACTTTCACCTGACAAAACAATCTCAAAGTCCATTTATTAATATGATTGTTAATAAGTAGATTATTTGTATAACTGTTGTTTCCAAGAAGAAAACATGAAGCCAACAAAAATCACATGACAAAAAAACAGCCCCAGAACAAATGTGGAACGACATCTTGAGGTTAGCGTGTTCACATTAGCACAGCTTGAAAAGGATTCATTAGAATAAAAAATGAATCTGAAATTTTTATTTTGTTTTCCTCTATATTTTTAAATACACAAAAATGTGACAAAATAAAACCATACAAATAACTTCTTGCAAACTTGACATAAATTCACAAATTTATCATACACATTTTTTTTAATGAATGCACAAAACTATTCAATTCAAGTGTAATACTTTAAGAAATATTTAATATTTTGCACAAGTAGTGACAATTAAAATGAAACATTCTTTTTGCAATTTATTTATTGTTTGATTATCAATCAGTTGACAGTTGTCCTGTATAATTATGTTTTTACAACAAAACGTCAATAAAACTGATTGTTAAATGTATACATGAAAAACAGCATTAAAAATAAAAGCTAAAAATGTTATTTTATTTATTTATTTATTGAATATGTGTGCATGTTCTTGTCCTTGTAAAATTTTCCTGGTGAGAAATTTTCAGATTTTTAAAGACTTCAACTTGTCATTCATACAATCTATATATTTACATTTAATGTATCTTTATCTTCATTTTTCATACAAGAAAATTCCTTGTAAGTGAAAGCGTACTTGGCATTAACCTCTTTCTGATTCTGTTATTTGATTTTATTTGTTATTTAGAATATCGAAAAATACACTAATGTCATCTGCATACAATCGTAGAAAAGCACTTGAAATGTAATTCTTGACCTTAAAAGCTAAGCATTTATTTCCTTATTATCTTTTCTTTTGCAGCTTTCAGCCACAGTTTATGGTCTTTTTCGGTTGTCATAGAGATGTGTAGCTAGCAACGAACCTTCGTACACCTTGTCCTGCACAATTGTAAAGAAAGTGAACATCACCACACACCATGCAAACACCATAAATCCATCTGTGGATTAACCCTCAGTTCACTGGGTGGCATTCCTCAGATATCTCCAAAACATCACGCAGCGCTTTAAAAGGTTATAAGAAGGAGGATAGAGAGAGTTTTTTATAAGCTGACGTATGAGTGGCATAAGCTCATATAGAGCAGGGAGGCCCCTTAAAAATTTCACAACACCAAATGCATCTATTCACTGTGTGGGTGGGAGGCTGACGGATCACATGGTGAGCACTAACACATGTTTTTATTTATTCTATAGGAACGATAATTTGCATACATGTGAACACTTGAGTTTATCATCACAGATGCATATATTTAGATAATTAAATTGCTGTTAAATGTCTCATAGGTAACCATGGTTCAGGGGTCTCCGGGTCAAACTCGGAGGTCTCGGCTGGCATTTCGCTCTGATTAGTGGATGAAAAGGTGCCGGCGGGGAGGACGGAGGGGG
>OOFC01001741.1:12266-42854 GCA_900323345.1 Pseudochromis fuscus | reverse complement strand
TATGTGTGTGTGTGTGTGTGTGTGTGTGTGTGTACAGGGTACAGAGACATCTGTACTGAGTATGGACTGAAGGTCCCAGGGTCAAGATGGGAGACGCCCCCAAAGGTGATGGAGAACGAGCGTGCCAAGATCCTGTGGGACTTTCAGATCCAGACAGACAAGATGGTAATGGCCAATCACCCAGACATAGTGGTGGTGGACAAACAGCGGAAGACTGCGGTAGTGGTAGATGTAGTGATCCCAAGTGACAGCAACATCAAGACGAAAGAACATGAGAATCTGGAGAAATACCAAGGTCTCAGAGAGGAGTTAGAGAAGATGTGGGGGGGGGGAGGCATCGGTGGTGCCAGTGGTGATCGGGGCACTAGGGGCAGTAACCCCCAAGCTGGGTGGATGGCTCTAACAGATTGGATACCAGGCGAGAGGTAGCAGGTTTAAATCCTGGACGAGCCCCCAAATATGTTACAGCCTCATCAAATTACATGAATAACATATAGACTCAGTGAGGTCCACACATGGTAACAGGATGCCACACACAAAAAAAGTCTCATTTGAAAACAATTCTCTCTTGATAATGAAAAATAGGAAAAATATTCACCCAAAAGTAATGAACCAAAAAGAGATGGACACCCTGGCAAAAAAGAAGACATGGTGGACATGGTGAGCCACGCAATGGGCCTGAGGACCAGCTAACTAAACTACCTAATAAATTAACTAAGAAAAGAAAATACGCCAAAGTAGACCATCGGCAGTCTCCAACTCAAATTAAAATAACAAACCCACTAAAAAAAAAACTCTGCCATCCAAGACAGAGAAAAGTAAGTAGCAAATTCATTCAAAAGGGGGAAAAAAAAACCTTCCCCTGCTGCTGCCCCAGAGAGAGCAACCTCCCTCCTTCACTTTTATCCTCCACCTGATTGCCCAAATTGACAGCCACCCTGTGGAGGAGAGTAAAGCAGGAGGAGGGACAACAGCAAAACACACCCTGAAGCGTGGGATCACTACCTGGCCACACATAACAAACACCATCTGAGACCTCGGTCCAGAAGAGATCAATCCTAGGAACAGCTAAGATCCTGTGCAGATCCCTCAGACTCCCAGGCCTCTGGTAGAGGACCTGAGTTTGAAGGAGACACAAGACCACCATGGAGGGCGAGAGCACAGTTTATATATATATATATATGTATGTGTGTGTTTGTATATAGAGATTTACTGTTCTCAGATCTGGAGCACGACAGCTTCAGTGTAGATCTCTTTTTTTTTCTTTAAATTTTAGGTGCCATGAGCAGTCAGAAGAAAAATATGAAAAGCATTACCAAGAACTTAATTATGAGCACCTCAGCAGTGTAGGCAGGGGGGCAGGTTTATAAGTATTTCTATCTTAGGTAGTAGTGGGTATTTTTTTATGTTTAAAAATGACAGTATGATATTTTAGGGTGCATTCCTTATTAACAACTGGAGTATTATTTCTTTAAACTTGACCAATCTCTTGTCATGTAGCGATTATTACACATTTACATAATGTGAGTAATGTGCTGAGGTTCTTGTCTTGCCTGCTCAAACATTTGTTTACTGAGGCCTTGCAGGATGTTTTAAGCCAGAGTCATAATAAGAAACCAAAAATAAAGAATAACTGGCTGCATTATTCGCTCAAGCATAAATTATTCTCTCTATATACCCTACAGGAGTCATCTGTGGTTGCATTGTTCAAGAACAGTTTATTCCTTCAATGGATTTTCATTGAATAAAACACAGTCCGTCTTAAATGAATGTTTCCCTCACCAAGTCACTGTCTCTTCTTAGGACTTACTGACTTCTTCATCTTTGTCTTTTGACTCTTCAGACGCCTCCACCTGTATGATGTCAGAGTGGATCACCTGGTCTCCGTGCAGTCTGTCCTGCGGGATGGGCACCCGTTCCCGGGAGCGTTACGTTAAGCAGTTTCCCGATGATGGCTCAGTCTGCACTCTGCCCACAGAGGAGAATGAGAACTGTGTGGTTAATGAGGAATGCTGTGAGTTTTTCAATTCCTGCTCCATCTGTAAAACTTTTTAAAAACACACCATATGTATTAGTTTGAAGTCTAGATTTAATGTAAGTAACTCTGTTGCTTTTCCTCGTCTCTCTCTCTCTCGGCCTTAGCTCCCAGCACCTGCCTGGTCACAGAGTGGGGTGAATGGGATGTGTGCAGCGCCACTTGTGGTCTTGGCATGAAGAGGAGGGAGCGCATGGTGAAGATGCCTCCTGCTGATGGCTCCATTTGTGGGGCAGAGGTTCTAGAAGTGGAGAAGTGTATGATGCCAGAATGCCGTGAGTAGCAACATTTTCAGGACCGCAACACCTCCTACACTACAAATCTGGTGAAACATTTCCATTAAGCAACCAGGCACAGGGGCCCTGTAGCCCCACAGCAGCCTGAGCACAACAAACATACTAATAATTTTACTGTAGTAACTCTCTGAACTTCAATCAAAGTGGATATTTTTCACAGTAAAGTCAAAAATGTGTGTTGCTGTCCTGTTGTGTGTAGATACAATCCCCTGCATGCTGACTCCGTGGTCTGACTGGAGTGACTGCAGCGTGACTTGCGGGAAGGGTATGAGGACACGACAGCGCATGCTCAAGTCGCCCGTGGAGCTGGGAGAGTGCACAGAGGAGTTAGAGCAGGTGGAGAAGTGCATGCTACCGGAGTGTCGTAAGTCATAAACATCCTTATCCACACACCCACATACTGAACATGCACATGTAATTTATGGAAATTAATGGTAATACCGTCTTTATTATGAAACCTGGTGCCGCGATGAAGTATGCATATGAATGATGGAAGTTACTTTATAGCAACACTGGGGTGAGGAGGGACATCAACAGCCTCTATCCGATGCATTTATTTACAATAAGTGTAATAACTCTGAGAGGTAACGGTGCAAAGTTGAGGAGGAATTAAATCGTCTTTCAAGTACATAAATGACTCGACATACATTAGAAGTGTCAGATTAGATGTACGATATTCTGAAGGTGTTTTAAAAAGTCCACAGTGAAGTGAATTTAAATGTCTATAACTTCAGACAAGGGTTTGAAAAGTTTTTAATTGGCTTATGGTGCAGCAGGTGGAGCAACTTTCTCCAATGGGAATATCGACATAAACAGCTGAGAAAACCCATGTGTAAAGGGTCCGTCCCACTGAGTCCAACTGAAAAATTAAGGTGTGAGTTTATTGGACATTTTTTATTCATTTTTCAGCTGGTTTACTGACGAATCTAGACGCTGGCTCTGAAAATCAAATCAAATCAAATCAAATCAAATCAAATCAAATCAAATCAAATCAAATCAAATCAAATCCAATCCTCAGGGCCACACAGACTGTTCAAGTTTTTAAGAGCAGGCTCAACACCCATCTTTTTAGTTCAGCTTTTAGTTGATGTTTATTTCATTTTATTGCCATGTGCTTGTTTTAGTATTTTATATATTTATTTAATTTCTACCTTATTATCTTATCCGATTTTACATCTTAGTTTTATCTTTTTACACTTAATTTTTTAGTTTTGCATTTTCCTGTTTTCCATTTCCTGCCAGTGTTTGCTCTAAGGGAGCCCTCTGCATCGGGGGAGGTGGTTGTGTGCGGCTGCGTGGTCCTGTGGGTACTGGGTTCGGGGTTTAGGCATCTCTGCCACACCCCCTCTCGGTGCCCTGAGTCCGGTGGTTTCGGGCAGCGTGCTGCTCCCGGTGCAGACGGCTCGTCAGATGGTGTTTCCTCAACTGGTTACTTTGTACTCAGCCTGATGTTTACTGTGTTTATTTATTTACTTATTTATTTTTTACCGTGTTTGTTGGTGGGTGCATGGGTATGGGAGTATGGGGAGGGGGAGGGGCTGAACAGGGTGGGTGTGGGTCGGGTTGTTGGGCACAAGGGATTGTTTTTAACTTTTAACTAAAGCACTTTGTGTTGTATTTTTGTGTATGAAAAGCACTTTATAAATAAAATTTGATTTGATTTGACTTTGAACATGTACCAAATTTTTGACGGACAGCTTCTGACAGTGATTGGCGGTTCTCCTTTGTTACTCTGGTGTTTTTTTGCCGTTTTCACTGTTACTCGGGCGTGATCTTACCTGTTATTGTCCTAAAGCGGACCTGTTTTACTGACACACTTGAGCATGGTGAACATGCAGTATAACCTTTGTGCAAATTGGAATAAAGTTCATATCCAGTTAGGGGTTGAACAAGGAATGCTGTAGTCTCTGTGTTTGACACAGAGCAGAATTCAACAGGTATAAAAAGCTGATGCAAACTGGATGCTGACAGACGTAATTCGGGTGTTTGATGTTTTGTAAGCTGGGCTCAATGAAGACGTTACTCATACTTCAGCAGACGTTTCTCAGACGTATTTAGACGTTACTCCTGCTCTCCTATCTACTGTCCATGGCCTAAAAATTTGATCTGACCGCTGTATAACCATCTGACATAAATGTTTAGACAGAGGGAGACAGAATGGTTGAACGGCAGTATGGGACAGAGCACTTACTACCAAAGACCTGCAGGAGATGCTGGCAGGGACTAAAGACTCAGAAGAGACTAACAGACCAACGATAAACCAGAAATAACTTCATGCTCAGTAACTTTTTCACTCACGCTGCGAAAAGCATTCAAATAGTCTCATGTAATAACACAAATCCAGACCAGTTTGGACACAGATTCAGTTTGACAGCGATGAAGGAATTACTGTGTAAGGTGAAGATTGGTAGTGGTTGGACTTGCTGCAGGACAGTGATCCCAGGTATGTGATGAAGTCAACCAAAGCTTGGTTCAGTAGTTACTCCTGGAAAACCTCTCCATTGAGGATGTGAGCTGTATGATTCAAGCTTTATTTCTCTCTCTCAGCAGTTACCTCACATCAGTTTTCTTCTCTTTGTCACTGCTTCCTCTGACCCTGTCTCTTTCTGTCCATGTCCGTCTGCTCAGCCATAGACTGTGCCATGTCAGAGTGGACCGAGTGGTCGGAGTGCAACAAGTCCTGTGGGAAGGGTCATACGATCCGGACACGCATGGTGATGCTGGAGCCTCAGTTTAGCGGGGACCCCTGTCCTGAAACCATCCAGAGGAAGAAGTGTAAGATCAGGAAGTGCACCCGAGGACAGGGCAACAGCGATGAGAAGAAACGACGCAAGGAACAGCGTGAGAAGCGGAGGAGCAAACAGGGCAGATCTGAGGGCACCTCCGAGCATCCAGGTCGGTGTCTGTCCTCCCTGTCTTCATTCACAACCACAGTACCACACAGATAAACAAACAACTAACTACACACTATTCTGATGGTGTCTTGTTCCTGATTTCTGTCTTCAGGCTGTAGAATGAAACCATGGTCAAGCTGGACAGAATGTACCAAACTATGCGGTGGAGGTATCCAAGAACGACACATGACAGTAAAGCAGAGGTTTAAGACTGCCCAGCTGTCCAGCTGCAAGGACAGGAAGGAGATCAGGGCTTGTAATGTGCACCCTTGCTAGGAAGGAGTAAGGGAATAAGGGTGGGTGTGGGCGGGAGGATGGGTGGCGTGGGATGACAGTGGGACGGGGAGAGGACAGGGTAATAACCTGTCACACAATGATCCAATGCACTCTGTTTAGGGCTGAAATGACACATTCTTGAATCTGTATTGGTTAAATCCAGAGCTCAGGTCAGCTGTCAGTACGTAAAGATGAACTTAAAGATCTCTCTGGAAAACTCTGGATTTAAACTCAGCTGATTCTTCTGTGCTTTCAAACTAGCTCTGATATACAGATGACTCTTTTGCAACATTACTGTAAACTTGTTGTGGTATAATATATCTTAAAAAATAAAATTATGAACTATAAATTGATTTAATAATAAGATAAAGAACTGTTATATCTTGTGGTATTCTTAAGTAGTACAGTATACTCCAGATTTTAAAGCACAGGTGCCCAGCCATTCCAGTGTTTTATATGCCTTCAGTTGTTTCTAGGACACAAAATGCCCCGTTGACTTTTTACCCAGCTATATTGTTGTACATGTAGATGCACCATGATCGACATCTATATGATTTGGAACATTATTAGAAAATGTTGTTATTTTTTTGCAGTGGAATTTTTTGATAAGAATGTGTCCCAAGATTCTTACCAAAGTCTTGTGTCGATGTTTTCTAGATGTACTTCCCCTCCTTTTCTTTATCTCTGTTCCTCTAACATATTAATATTTTGGAATAATATCACCTTTACAATAAAAGTAAATGTGAGAAGTTGTCACATGGATCTGTCTTTTTTTTATTCAAATGGATTAAGATGTAATGTGCGATGTGGCAAATGCTTTACACTTGTGTGGCCCCTAGATGGCGATAACAAGTCTTTTACCTTTTATAAAGAATCTGGTCAGTTCTTGAGGTGGCCTGTTCGGTGTGATGTTGCACCAGCTGACTTATCCTCTTGCTCTGCCCACTATCCCAGTTGCCATGTATTTATACAGCCACAAGGGGGCAGTGTGGTGAATGAAATTAAATTCCTTTCTGTGTGGTGATTCGCTTTGAAAACTGCCTGAAAGCAACTAAAATAATTTACAGCACATTATCCTTCATACAAACGGTACATCAGTACTTCTTGCTGAAGGCAGTCCAACAGGAAAAAATTACATAAGGACCACTCGGCTCAAAATTGAGGAGAATTTAAAAGGTTTATTTTTTCCTGCATATCCTGAGGATTTGCTCTTACTTTGAAATATCAGGGAAGTTGTAGAGTTTTTAATGTACACGTGCATGCTGGGATCTTAAATGAATCTGCCCTCCCCCTTTTCTCCTGTGTAGTGGGTGGGGGGAGGGGACGGTGTCAAGCTTCCCTCACTGTGGAACTCAGGGGACAGGGGTGAAAAATTCAATACACACATCACAATGCCATTCCTGTTTCCATGCCAACACAACCACACATGGAGGAGGCCTACACACTTTGAGGGAAAGAAGCCGCGGAAACATGGATAGGGAATTATTACAGGCGTGATGGAGATGTTAAAACATTGCTGTGGAGATTAAAACAAGAGGCGAACGGGTTAAAAAAAATAAGTGGATGAAGGATGTGGGTTTGTATTTGTGTGTGTAATCTGGTTGGAGACCTTCCTAGACCTTATCAAGTCTAGCGCGGCAGCTGGTTGCGTCGCCCAGCTGCCGTTCAGAGATCAGACTGGGAATCAACTCAGAGATGCAGTTATGCAAGTAGACCTTCCATGTCTCTGTGATATTATAATGAGTTTCCTCTGTCTGTGGACACTGATGAATATTTATATTCTGGGGGCAGGCCACACTGCCAACATAAAAACTGAACTCTCCATCCTCCTTCTCATTTAGCCTGTTTCTCACTCAGCATCTACGGTATCACCAGCCAGATATGCTCAAGCCCATGATGCAGTGATGAACATACATGGGCTTGGTTGCTTCTTTTGGTGTCACTCAGAACAGTCACTGGCTTTATTTTTGTGTCTCAAATTTTTTGAAAGGCAGGATTTATGTAGGTTACTGCAACACCCTGTCCTTATTTCAAAAGCGCCTCAGGCAGGATACTGTGGTAAAAGCAGTGTACAGTGGGTGTATGCATGAGAGGTTTTACAGTATCTGTAAAATAAAAGAAAGACTCAGGATCAGTCTACACTCTGAGATTAACTTTGTACATTACATAGTCAGATTTTGTATCTTGATATACTGTTGAGAACTGTGGTTCTCAGTACTTGAGCAGACACAGTATTTATCACTAAGTATAAAGTATAGCTGGGACTGATGGTATTGTCAGTCGTATTTTTTCATGAGCTCAAGTAGTGGACAAATGGAATGAGCACTGTTATCACCTAATGAGTGAATGTGTCAGGGATCACCTAAGTAGTTGGGATTTATTCTTTGGAGAACGTAAGAGAAAAATTTGTTAGTCCATCCAGTACTTCTTTTGATATTTTACTGTAGTAGAATAAGTGACATTTACACACACAAACCTCAAGGTTACCTCAAGAAACTCAAATTCTGCTTCATGGTACAGGTTTTCTCCCACATCCCAAAGATGTGTGTTAAGCTGTGTTCACACCAAACTCGAGGCCAATGGACTGATTTTGGAGATTTTGCCTTATGTGAATATTCGGCTGACCTCTCTCCAAGCCCTCTCCTTCTTGGGTTTATCCAGGTACAGAGTCAAAGTCATGTCATAAAGGTGTGAATGACCACTGACTGCAACAATAAGCTTGTCCTCCATTTCTGTTCTTCAAAAGCATTGGGCAATCTCTACAACACGGTCTCAATCAACACTATATACCACATGAGAAGTTAAAACATTTTCTACTTGCACGTACACTTGCATCTTTGCATTTGCTTTGCGTTTGGTGTGAACACAGCTTTAAGGCTCAGGACTCTAAATTAGCCGTGAGCATCATTCTCCGCTTCTTTTTGTATTAAACTGAGGTGTGGTATAACTACTGTTATTTTCTTATTTGTCAGTGGAGGAGTCATTCTCGACACAGTGCTGGGTGTTAGTATGTTTTTTGGGTTATCAGTTTACTGCAATTTTAGCTTGTTCTTCAGTTAATTATATGACTGGACCTTGGAGGATTTTTCCTGTTCTCTTGGTAAGTAAATGAATTTCTTCTTAATGGATTTAAGTGGACATCCTGAGATGTTTGCTTCCCTGTCTGGCAGGGATCTGGTGGACATGGTATCAGGACCTTCTCTTTGGTGGAACACGCACATATTTGGACTTTGTTCAGGATCCTGTCTATGAAAAGACTGTCTCAGGAGAGCAGTGTGAGCAGGGTGGTAGGTGTACATGCTTTGATTCATCTTCAGACCTTAACTTTACTAGCTGATGGCTATATGTGTGGTGAGCTCTTTGTAGAGTTATTGCAGATTTAATGTCTGCTGCGCCAGGTGTTGCTGTAGTTTCAGACCTGGGAAGACTTTTCTCTTTTGTATCTCCAGGTTTGTCATGTTAGTTTTTCTGAAACATCGTGATTATATTTCATAATACAAGAATTCTGAGGAGATGGATGTGATGACAGCCTGATCATCCCTGTACGGTGTTTATAGCTGTTTTTTGCTGGCAGTTCTGTGTTTGGATGCTGAAGGATTTCATAGATTTTTTTTTCCTCTTCTTCATTTTACATTGTCCTTCAAGTGACTAGTTGTCTGAGCATCTTATTCATTTCTTAGAAAGAAGAGAAGCCACTTGTGTTTGTCCAGTGTTGAACAATGCAGGTCAGCTCTGCAGTAATTATGTTTTTACATGTGGGGTCACACGACACTGACCACTACAGAAAGACCTGCTCACCAGGAGCTCAATAGTGGAGGTTGATGTATTATATTTTCAAATGGTCCATTGTCTTCATTTGTGTTAAAATCAAAATTGTAAAAATCCCACAGGTAAACCATTCCAACACTGTTCCCAGCCACTCGTGTAGTTTCATTAATGTTATTTGACATGGAGGTAATACACTTGCAACATGGAGTAAAAAAAAGGCCTTTTTATTACTATTATTTCCAATTTGTGCTTGTAATTTTTATTAATATTATGTTTATTTTGAATATTCGTTAATTGGTTCTAAAAAAGTTATTTTCATTTGCTTCTTTTTTTTCAAGTATTTGCAATTTAGTGCTGACTCATCTTGTACTCACGTTTATTGTGTGGCACCTCCGGTTTGCCCCCGATGAAGCTGTTTTGTTTTTTGCTGGGCGGCTGTGGCTCTGGTGGTAGAGCGGGTCACCTGTAATTTGTATAGTCATGGGTTCGATCCCCAGCTCCCCCTGTCCACATGTTGAAGTGTCCTTGGGCACAAGACACTGAACCCAAAGTCGCTCCCAATGGTGGCGAGTGCCTTGCATGGCAGCTCGGTAGCCATTGGTGTGTGAGTGTGTGTGTGAATGGGTGAATGAGTTGCCTTGTAAAGTGCTTTGGGATCTAGCTTAGGTCATGAAAGCCATTTACCATGTGCTGAGGGACCAAATAAACACTGGATACGCACACTTATGCAAGGTATCACATATGCACCGTCCCAGGTAACATTTCAATCACCGGATGCTGTGACCAGAGTGCACATC
Source organism: Pseudochromis fuscus (assembly GCA_900323345.1). Taxonomy (NCBI): domain Eukaryota; kingdom Metazoa; phylum Chordata; class Actinopteri; family Pseudochromidae; genus Pseudochromis; species Pseudochromis fuscus. Next base: position 32,788 of record OOFC01001741.1, on the reverse strand, counting down.
CATGGAGGAAATGACAGGTAATGTTTCAAAAATTTCTGGTCATTGTCTGAATGTCCGTATCAAAGATAATGTTGGAATTCTTTTCTGAAACTAATAATTTATTATTTCTGCAGGTGTCACCTCTTCTGGCACAATAACAGCAACAACACCAAGCCATACTACTTTGACAACCATTTGAATCTGTTGCTGTAGGCAGCTCAGAGACTTGCTGTGGGATGTTAATGTATTTTTAAAAACATCTGTAAAGACATGTTCCTATATCTGAAATATCCCAAAACAACTCTGTTGTAAATGTAACAAACTGGAGATTGAGGCTGTGAGTGTGTACACGTTGCCTTTTAACCCCCCTCATGGTCAGACCACACACATTTAAACCAGGACTACAGAGCTACAGTTATCCATAAGGTAGGTAATTGGTTTGATGAGGCCTATTCATGTACTGATGAAGGAAAACCATCCATCTGTAGCACCAGTCACCAAAAACTGAGAGGAGAGTAAACAACACAGGTGAAAACTCATATTGTTCCTATTTCTTAGAAACTTTTACCGTGACTCTGGGTCTCGATGATTTGGGAACAGACATGAGAATGAGAAACATCGTCTTAAATAAGCAACTGTCGATGGCAAATCACTCAATGCTTATAAAGTATCTTGACTGTTCTTTGGTTGTTACTTATGACATTGGTCCAGGTAATGTCCAGATGAATACAAATGTTTCTGACCATGCTGCTCTCCTTTGTAATGTTCTTTGAATGAAGACTCGAAGCTCAGAGACCCTTGATAGTTTCAGCCCATCACTTCACAAACCATTGAGAGTCTCTGTAACCCATCAGGTTTCTCAACAGCTTGACCTGACCCACACATCTCATGTTCTGTGGAGGAGCCAGCTACTTGATTGTTGAAATGATGTGCTGTCACTGTAGATGCTGCAGCTGAACATGAGTCCAGCAACAACACTACCACCCTGGGTTTATTGACCATGTCCGTAGCTATAGAGGGGAATGTAAACAAGCTGATCAAAAACACAAATCATGACAATTAGTGTGTAACTTTGATGCCACCAAGGAACTTTTGACAGAATTTAAAAACACTGTGAAAGAAGAACAAGCAAAATACTGTTTACATCTGATTGGTGCAAATGTCTTACTCTGTAAACAGTTGTAGTCTGGTTATCAAACTCACCACAGTATCGAAACTGCACTTCTACAAATGGTGAATGATATCAGAATATTTTTCTGAGGCAGCTGTTGTACTGCTTTGGTGCTTTTAGACCACTCAGCTGTGTCTGACATGATCAATCATGGCACTTTAATTGACCATGTAGAGAACTGGGTAGACATCACTGGGACTGCTTTAGACTCATTTAAGTCCTTCCTCAGTGACAGAACCTTTTCTGTTCTGTCCAACTGCGACTCAAACATAATATATAATAATTATCACTTTTACACAGACAACACATAAACGTATACATCCATAAACTGCTGTCACTGCACCATCCTGGTTCACAGACTGCCTCACTGACATGAGCTCCTGGATATCAGCTAACTACTTAATGCTAAAAAAAGGAGATAAACCTGAAGTCAAGGTGTTCGGATCAAAGACACTGACAGATTGTGTAAGTCATACTGCTGGTTGCCCAAGGTTTACAGTGCACCCATGAGACCAGAAGTCTGGGATGTCTGATTCAGACCTGAACTTGTAATCAGAATTGAATTTAAAATTATATTACTTGTTTAAAATAAATAAATTACAGAACTGCACCAAAAAAAGAAGACTGGATCACTATTATCACATTATAACCACACAATTTTACTTTTCTAACAATATTGACCTAAATATATCAAGATGTTTTTATATTACTACATAGTTTGTTACAACAAAGTATAACTTTATAACAACAAACTATTTACATTACTATTTATTTTGTTATAATGTGAAAAGATGGGAAGGTTTGGGGTTCAAATCTCGTCTTGCAATAGACTGGGAACCTGGCCAGGGTGTAGCCCCCACCTCTGGCCCATTGCCAGCAGGGACAGTCTCCAGCACCCCCACCACCAAACTGGATAAACAGGTATGGATGACAGGTGGATGGATATTGTGCAAAGTTTCATGTTATTAAGTGATATCACTGAAAAGGTAAATGGTGTTTGAGGAATGGAGAAATTATTGAAAACGTCTCATTCACAACACTTCATCACGTTCATGTTTGACATGTATTTCAAGATTTGCTGCTGTTGTGGATGATGGCTGACACAGTGATGAGTATGTGTACACAAAGGAGGATTTTTAAACTGTACAGAAAGAAGCATCAGTCCGACTCTCTGGAGGTAGAAACATCTGTCACTGATCTGCTGAGGACACATGAAAGGCGCCATGTTATAAAGTAATAGTGACTCATTTTTCTTTGTCTGGTGCGGCAGCAATCCGTTTTCGTGCTGAATGGCCTGGCCTGATCTTACATTACTGACCCTTTTACCACAAACGCTCCTGTTCCTACCCTTCTGCAGACCAGCTATTGCTTTCAGTCCCCAGGGGAAGACTAGAGACGGAGGGTGGTGGAGCGTTTACAGTAAGAGCTCTGCAACTGTCAGACAAGCTACCACAGCGTCCTCTTTGAAAACATTTTTTAAAAAATATCTTATAATTATATTTATCATTTTGTAATTTAATATACTCCTTAAACATCTTATTTTCGTGCCTTTTGAGTATGTTTGATTGATTGCACTGAGTCTTCTTGTATGTAAATCACTCTGTAGCCTTGTTTTTTAAAAAGTGCTGCACAGTAAAGTTTATTAACATTATTATTAGTAGTACAGCAGTAAAATTTACTGAGTACAGCTAACTACAGGGACTTTCTTAGGTACATATTCATTTTTCCAGTCTAAAACCAGATGAATATAAGTAACAGCTCTACATGAATTTATACTGAGAACAAACTTACAGGATTGATGACAACACATTTCACGCCTTTCTAAATATTACGATTTACCAACATTTCACAGTGAGAAACCTGCTTATTGCTCTCAGACTTGTTGCCTCTGTCTGCCGTCTTCTCGTCAAGGTCAAGTAAATGTGCTCACTTTTTTAGATTTCAAGTCATTATCATTTTGGTGTCTCTTCTGAGTTGTATTGTGTTATGCTGGGAGATGTGTGTGATATTTTGAATATCATCTGTCTTTTTACCTGTGCCTTCAACTGCACCAATATGTCTCAGGAGGGAAGATTTCTCTGATTTTTTTCCTCTCTTGAGGTTTCTTCCATTTTTCATCTCCTGTCATAAGAGAGTTTTGAGTCAAGTCTTGTTTACGACAACGCAAACATTCTGTGGTTGTGATGTATTTACACACTTTACAATTATTACAAATTTGCATATCTATGACCATAGTTTTTTAAAACATCCATCACTTTAATTTTTAATAAAAATAAATCTTCATGCTGTTATCAGCAGCTGTGTACACAATTATTAGGTAAGTGAGTATTTTGTCTTTATTATTATTTCAATGACACTTTCCAACTCCAAACCATAAAAGCTTGAAGGCATTTCAGTTTAACCATTGTCAGGTGGTATTGTATTTCAAGCTGGTTGGATCTTTCCAGGTTGAAGATGGGCTGAAAATCAACTCCCAAACCTCCTGCCAGTTCCTGGAAGATACAGTCTTCAAACAGTCATACAGGTAGAAGTCTGCAGCATTCAAAAAGTCCATGATCATTATGCAAAACAATCTCCACTAACCAACTTCTCCACTACTTCGAGTGACACCAAAGAATCAAAAATGACTGAATAATGACCTGGCCCTCTTTCTCATCAGACTTGAGTACTGCTGGAAACCTGTGGGTCCTTGTCAAATGTGAGTTTTCCAGTGAGAGATGATCCACCTCTTAGTATTTGGGAAGCTGTGGTTGCTGATCAGCGAATCATGAACAGATCAGGAAAATGTGTACCCTGAAAACAGGAAATAAAGATGTGAGTTAAAAAAATAATAATAATTGAATTGCCTAATATTTACACACTCTCATATAGTCCCTTGAGAAACACAAAACTCACTTTTACTTTGTTAAACATTCAAGTTCAAGGTTCAATAACATGTTGGATTGAGTGAGAGCTTTGTATGTTACGCATTGTAGACTTACACCATATGGGTATTTCCAACAGTGTGTGTGTGGTTTAAACAGTTTATTTGAATAATGTTGAGTGACAGAAGAAAAGCTGAACTAAGTTGGGGTTTGGTTGTATAAAGTAGATTAATACTGGTTTCTTTAATTTTGACAGAAGACATTTGGTTTAGCTTTGTGAAGGCAGCGAGGCGTGAGAGGAACGGGCTGTGTGGGACACAGATAGAGGATGATTGAGTTGGCAAATTCTGCTTGCTTTGATTTGATGTGCCTCTGAGCCTTCTGAATGGGACTGGGTCAGTCTATTCATTTACAAAGGGAACAGGGAAATTAAAAAAAAGGAGCTATTAAGGAGTTTAAAGAAGAAAGAAAACACAAGTACAGCACAGCTCCCTTTTTATTGGGCTCACAGGCCTGTCGTCAGTCTGGACAGAGAAAGACAGAGGAAATACAGGTTTTCATAAACTAATAAACCTCCGAGGGAAAATCAATAAGGTTGTGAGCAGAGCAAAGGCTCTTTTCCACAAATTTATAGCCCACAGCAACAATCAATGTCCTGAGTTTATAACCTGCAAAGACTTGGAACAAGAAAAATGTGTGAAACATCAGTTAGCATTAGGGCATATTCAGAATATTTAAGTGAATAAACAATTACAGCCAGTGAAGCAGAGCTAGGGCCTGGCCGTGTGAAGTTTGAAGCCCAAGGCTGCTGATAGCCTCCCTGAGGGTATGGCTCATTATCTGGCTCCAATGTTATGCATGTTTAATTTCAAAACTCAAATGGCTACTCTGCATATTGTCCTGTTCATTTTTTTCTCTTTCATTGCTGTTACCCCTTTGTAATACAGGCAGAGACTAGAAAAACCATTTTACAGTGATAGCACAAGATGATTTCCCTGTCATGTTATCTTCCTGTTGCTGGGGAAACACATTTTGCAGGGACTCGCGGAGCGGCAATCTGAAATTGACTGGTATTCCACAGCGAGGCTATAGAGAGGCTGCTGTAGTGCCTGATTGTCGCTGGAAATTAAAGCTTGAAAGGGCGACAACCCACATGAAAATCAGAACACTGAATAATACATGATTATTGTCAGACATGCTAAACAGTTTAGGTATTGTCATCTCAAAATGACCTCACTCTGGTACTTGAATGTACTCAAACACTGGTCTCACAAGTTAAAGATCTGGGATGAACTCATTTTTTTAACACCCCATGAAACATGCTCAAAACGTAAGTGGATAGTTTTTAACTCTTTCCACACCACAAGAGTCTTCATGAGCCTAAGGGTGTGGAGTGGTGAATGTCAGATTTTATTTGCACTGATCTTGTACTAGTGATGTCCAGACATGGCTTCCTCATAAATTTCCTTTGATGATGTAAAGAAATAAAAAATTGTTTCTGTTTAAAACCGATTAATCACATACTAAGTGAAACATATGTGTAATGTATTTGCAAAGGTACATATATGCCCTGTATGTCATCACTGTACCATGTTGATTTTCTGCTTCAAGGTCTCATTGTTACCATGACAACGCATCCATCCCAATTGTTACAATTCCTTAATTACCGCGAGGTATTTAAAGGGGTAGTTCACAAATTTCTCAATGATTCTCTTGCCAGTCAAATTGTATTTTCGTGGAGAGCAACACAGAAAAGTTCGAGCCTGAAGCAAAATGTTTTCTGCTGCCAACGAATGATATGAGCTCAGTGTACTCACTGGAGATGAGTGTCAGGTTAGTCTTAGTCAGTCCCATCCCTGCCAAAAAAACAAATGACACCAGAAGTCGACAGTTAACTACAGACATGAATTTAACTTTCAAGTATTTGGACGTTGCCCCAAAACAACATTTTGAAAGTTTTATGTGCACAGATACCACTATTTGTATTAAAAATGACAACTTCAACCATGAATATAATAAGCCTCAGATAATGGTGTATGTTTATTGAAATATAATATATGTGTTAGATCTGTAATTATTAGGTCGTTATTGTTTTCTTTATAGTCACTTTCATAATCCACAACAGTGTCTAATTAAACAGACCTCCTTTGTTTTGATTTTGCCCTGACAGCAGCTTTTGAACAGAGATTACGCTGTTGTTTGTGTGTGTGTTTACAACATGTTTCTCAGGCTACATACTGACAAAGCTTGGACACCAGAGCTGCTGATCCCCTCTCTCCATCCATATTGGTGAGGATCACAATGACTCAGGGCACGACACTGAGAAAACCAGCATGATGCATTCATCAGCTGTCGACTCTTTTCATATTGTTGCCTCCAAAGTATTTGAACATACAATATGGTGATTAGAAAAAACAGGAAAACAAAACCTCTGCCAAATCAAAATCATTCCTGAACTTAAGGCCACACCAACATAATGTGTTTTTATGTTGTTAATAATGGGTTTAATAGTCTTTTTACCCCTGGAAACACACCCGTGGGACTCGGATTCATGTCTCTATCTGTCTTTGTTTGATAGCTGAAAACAATGGTTTCGATAGTCATAGCTTAATTGGGTAATTGTCTGCAGGATAAAAATCCCAAATCCAGATCGCCACCAAAACTAAATCTGTTGTTCCATCGCCTGAGGACTATCTGTCTAATGAATTTCATGGATGTCTGTCCACAGGTTTCTGAGATGTACTGCAGACTATCACACGCAAAACATGACCTCCTCTGCAGAGTTAATTATTTTTTGTGGGTGCTTGTGATGGATATAAAAGGATTTTGTAAAGCTGTAAAGTTGACTGTAGGCGAATTTCTTCCTCTGTCTCTGGCAGCTCTCGCTCCATTCAGCGCTGCCAAGACTCAGCAAAAGCTTGGAGACCTCAAGGTTGTGACAAAGCTTTGTTTCCTTTTGCTTGAAGATGTCATGTCCAGTTCTCAGACTGTCTATATGTCTGTATTTTCACTCTGTGCTTGAATAAATAAGTTACTGTTGAAGATGGCGATCCAATCCACTTTCATGTTTGTTTTATTTTTTGAAAAAGCTGAAACTTCACTGAGAGTACAATTCTGTTTTCCAAGTGATATGTGGCCAAGAGGAGAGAATAAAATTAGATGTCTAAGACTTTCAGAACAAATACATGTTTTAAAATCTGCGAAAGGCCTGGGGCTGTGGTTAATACTGGTTAAAAATAAATGGTGCATTATTTTAATCAATCACACGTTAGGTGTCCTAAATCCTCCAACATCTCCAGGATGACCAGCTGGTGCATACCAGGACTGGCTTGATGCTAAATGTCAAAAAGCTCAGGGTGGACAGAGGTTCTGTAGACTGGCTATATGTCTGATAATCAATAGATCCTTTAATAATCCATTACAGGAAATTACAGTGTCACAGCAGAGACACCACACATTTCCTCACATAGCTTCCCTAAAAAAAGTGCAAACTCTATTTTTGTGCATTGTAAAACCTTATAGCAGCTGGTTTAAAAGACTTCCTGTGTCTTCAGATTTGCACATCAGTGCAATCAGTCTCTGGCTGAAGGTGCTGCTATTGATCACCTTCAGGGTGTGCAGTGGGTGTGTAGGGTTGGTCATTATTAAACCCAGTTTGTTCAGTTTGTTACTGTTTGTGGGTGACAGCTGCTGCAGAGTTTAAATTGTTTCTACATGAGGTAGAGAAGTGTCCTTGAGTAACACACTGAACCCTGAGTTGCTCGTGACGGTGGCTGGTGTTTGTGCGTGTGTGTGTGTGAATGGGTAAAGGAGGTAAAAATGCACAACATAAATGCAGTCAATTTAACATTTTTAATCAGATTGTTTTGCCAGATCATTTTATGTTGTTATACCTTCATGATGCCACAGGACACCTCCTGTTTCGATCTCTTTCTGAGTAATTTCTTATGTCTTATATTCTTATTTGAACAGACTCCAAATGATTATCACCATATATCATTTATCTTCCTCCTTCTATAACTTCTTTTTTTAAAAAATCCTCTTAGTCGTCTTTGATATATTTGCAGAAATGACTTTATTCGTTTATTCTGCGAGCATTATTGGACTTTAACTCTTTAATTCTAATCTAGAAGCTTTTGTCCGTTCACATACATAAAAGATTTTTTTGGTTTAGTTTTTTAAAATTGTTTTTTGAGCACTCACCCACCTTCTTCCTCATGGTTCTCTTTCTCTTGCACTTAAACAAAATGAGGTACGTGCACATAAAGACACAACTCCTAAACCATAACACATGTTGTCTCTGTATCTTGTATTATGTTGCTCCACAATAATAACTTATCTTGCAGTGTGCATTTCTGCCCTGAGGGTGCATAGAGACGAGGCCTCAGATTAAATGTCTCAGAGTCAGCGTGAAGCCAACAAACTTGCATTTGCTGGTCTTTGGTGTCGACTGATTTGTATGCGATAGATGGATAAAAGCAAGGCTTGTGCGTGGCAGATTACATCAATGTTGTGGCTGCTTACACAAAGACATCGTACACCTAGCAGCTTTGTTGTGGTACGGTATGGAGGGATTGTGCTGGTGCCCCAGTGGGGGAGCTCATTGTATACGTCAGAGATACATCGTAGATTATAAATTTTAAACACTCACAAGAGGAGAGGAGGTGCATATTGTACACCGTCTACTGTAAACACAACCTGCTTAGATACAAACACACTATAATGACTATCCTGCATCCACGAGAATATCACTGAAAGTATTAAATCATTTGATTGGCCAGCCACAACATTTTGGTGGCATGAACATTAACTATAGAGCCAAACAGGCTGTACTCAGTGCAAGTAGGAGGAGCGAAGGCAGAATATCTGCGAATCAATGAGTAGAGCTCAGTGAAGGAATGACCTGTTTACTCAAGCTAATGGCTCCCACTGCAGCACCAGAGCATGTAATGGTTCCTACTAATGTTTTCTCACATCATTTAAACCCTCTCTCCATCTCTCTCTCTCTCTGTCTCTCTCTGTGACTCTCCATCACGTCTCACCCCCAAAGGAAATCTTTATCACAGGCAATATAACGCTTGCTTTTTCAAATCCTGTTTATTTCTCCTGAAACAGCTCCAGCTTTTTGCATCTGACATCACTAGTTAACGATTTTGTTGTGAAAACATAATTATACAAGATAGCTGTCAATATAAAATGACGTGGCCAGAGCTTCATTTTAATTAATTAATGATTGGTGGTATTAGAGTTGAATTTAACAGCTTCATCGATTACAATTTTTTTTGATAAATTATGATAAATTTGGGACTGTATTTGATCAATCTTATCACATAAAAACAATAATTCAAAAAAAGGGAGCAACTTTATGGTCTTCCAGGCGCTAATTTGCCCTTTTTTTTCACTCCTGCTGAATCAAATGAGCTCCCTGCTCCCTTGATCACCTGATTTCACTCTGCTCATCAGCCTCTCAGTGTCTACACGGTTTCAGCCTCCTATTACTCATTTGCCAGATTGTCTTTGCAGCTGTGAGCTCTGTGCCACTGCTTTCCAGCAATCACTTCCCAATATCCAACTAAAGCAAGTTTTAGGTTTTGGATTTTGGACTTTCCACTGTGGCCCGCTCCCTGTGATTTGTTTGCCTGCCTTTTTTTAAATTTTCTAAACCAATTTTAATGATTGACGTTTACTTTTAGTCGTGCTGTGTGTTTGGGTCCTCTCTCTGCATCCTACGTACAAGACGAGCAATTATAAAAATCATGATTAACAATATTCTTTGTGAAGGAAGAGGATAAACAAGAGTGAAAAATAAAGCAGCTGGGTGATTCAGGCAAGCTTCTGTAAACTGTCTCTAGTACACATCCATCTACACCCAATATTTAATAAAAGGAAACATCAAATGTCAATGAAATGACAGAAGTTGATGCGTAGTTTGTGGCTATGATGTTTCTACAGAATATTACAGTAATAGACACATAAAAGTTTGCATAATACTGTAGCTCTGAACCAAAAAGATCATCTATCTTTTATAAATATCCGCTATCTTATTTTCCTTTTTTTTTTAAGTTGATGTTTTGATGATATTTCATGGCGATAATGAGAGTGTGGAGATGTAAATGAAGCATGAGAAGAACTTAATGGATCTGTAGACCATGCTGTCAGATCCACAAAGTTTGAGCAGACTTGGTGGGATAAATTATTTAGACACAGAACATCTTCTGAGCGAGCTGGAAGCATAAGCCTCAAACAATAGATTGGAAACCTGCTGGTGCCGCTGAAAAGATATCGAGATGATATAGAAATGTAAATAACAAAAACAGCAAGCGGTGCCTGGACATCATCACCGCAACTGAAATACTGCTGTGTTAGTCTGCAGCCATGACAGGTGGAGAATTAGGTGAAATAACAGTGATGACCTGACAAAATATTATTACATCATGTTATTACTGCTGCTCAGTGATGGCGACGTAAGGCCACATGTCAAAGTGATATATTGTGGCAGCTTTTCTTTCCCTGTTAAGAGCCACAGTTGTGTCTATTGTCATGGTTATTTGCATTTTAACAGGTTCCACCACCCTTGTGACTAACACTGTTATCATATGATAACATTGTGCTTCACAGCCATACCCCAAACACATAATTTCTTAATTAGCTTACTTCAAGTGTTGCTAAGCAATTTCAACTGTACCAGGTGATAGAGGAGCCAGAAACAGCTCATTTTAATCAACAAATGCACAGTTTGGGTGAGGAAGGATGCCAGTTTTTACACATTTAACATTAGTGAAGGCTGCTGGATAAAGCTGTACTTATTCTCAGTTTGTGATTTTATATCTAATATGTATTGCAACACTTAGACTGAAATCTGAATTCATAACTTTGTAGTGAGAATAGTCACAAAGAGACAGGGTTGGTGTATCCCTCAGTGATGTAGGGACAAGATTTCCATCCTGTAGACTCAGTGGTTTCTTCAGATTTTTGCTCTCACGTGGTTTGTCAGGGTAGAAACAGGTAGTCCGCCTCGGTTCAGGTCATTCACCGCGGTTCTGCGCCAGTGCCACCCTGATTCGACACTTGGTGAGCAGAATAGTGATCAATCCCTCCACCTAAGAATGGGAACGGACAGCCATAACCAGAGAAATAAGAGCTTATGGAGGTACTTGCTGCACTGTTACCATGGCAACAGGCCGTGTGGGGGGGCATCATCAACGGCTCTCCAAGATTGGCTGTTGGTGGTTTGGTGCAACGGTTCAGCTTAGTTGGTTGTTCTGCCCTCGGAGCGGCACAGAAAGTGGTTCACCGGCTTTCAATCTACCTTGATCTGGTGGAAACTCTGCGGATTTACGATGCAAAAATGGGAAAGAGGATAGATGTGACACATGAAAGCCGGAGATAAACACATGGAGCCTGAAAAGAACATTTATGATTCAGTTACGTAATAGCAATTTCAGTATTTACAGTCAAAGAAGCATCCTGTTCTTCTTGTACATCACAAGTGCCTTCTGGATTTTCTACATTTTGTGTAAAGTGCCAGAGAAAAGCTGATTCATTTTTATTGAAAATGTATATTTACATTAAGCACATTTTAAATACATACTTTAAATAAAACCATATATTACTGTTGCTACATAGTGATCAAATTAAATATTTATAGCTCAATCATATCTTGTTGTATCCCTCCTAATTGCTCTACTGTCATGTCTGGAGCATTGAGTTAGTAAAGCTTGTTCTGTATCCCTCAACATACTGAACCCTGGGGACACATATGTAATACACACATCCAGCACCACAGATCCCATCCGATAAATTATTACTGACACGGTAGCACTGTCACAAACACAAGATAGCTCACTGTCCCTACGCGCCTACCATGTGTTCGATATAATGTGAGTCCAGAAAACATGCATTATACAGTATATGTAAGTACACACATTAAAACACACACATGGATGCATCTGCAGACACAGCGCTGTGAACCTCAGCCCTGCCCTGCTCCCTGGAGTCTACTTACAGAGCTCTCTCACAAAGATGCAATGAAGCTGCTGATGCTTCGGAAATGTGTCAGACGAGCAGAAAGAATAGTTACTACATCGTTCAGACTGCCCTCAGGATAAGGAGATCACTCAAACATAATCAATTGAAGGCTGCAACACACAACACACATCAACATTATTATGTGAGTTTCACGATTGTGGCTCCTATTGGCAAGATTCAGGCATCCTCCTGCTGTAACACCTCCATTTGTTTACAGTATTTTTGTACTCTGACACTTACTTTTGTGTAATTTTATTGTTTATTCTGGGATATAAACAATATAAAAAGACAACTACCAAAAGTGTTTTTCCCCAAGCAGGAAATAATTCAAAATTAACTTTTAATCATCCTCATTTTTTTCCAGCAAACTGTGACAAATAGCCAGCTCCATTGTTTCCTCGTGTTCATGCAAATTGTTTCCTTTCTAATTGCTGTAATGTACCATGACAAAATATAAAACATCTGGGAATCCGCCACAGATTGTGTAACTACCAGCAATTTTGTGTCTTCTGATTCAAATTGCAATAATGATTAGCAAAGTGTCGACGGTCTCAAGTGCCTCATGGCTAAATGATACAGCAGCTCAGCAGCTCAAGATGGTCCCCTCCTTTTCAAATGGAAATTAAATTTATTGCCCACAAATGTTAAAAAAAAAATCTATTTCACTGCTCTGGGGGTATAGAGAAAAATCAATATAAATTATACATTAAATTGTGTGTAACATACATCACTTGTATAAATTAAAAAAAGGAGATTGACAGTGGATTTAATTACGCAATTTATGTTTTATATTCAACAGGTTTTAAGGTACAGATTTAACACTGTATTGGTGCAGAGCAGACAGTGTTGACAGGATGAATACATTAATATTTACCATCTGACAGCAAAAAACACATATAATAGTAAACAACTGTCTAAATTGCTGGTTTGCTTTGGGTTGATGTCGCCAAGGCTCCATCTTAACAACCTGAGATTTTTGCACTCACCTCTCCAATCAGCAGATCGTACCTCACATTACACCCCCACTGTAAAACCCCAGTGCCCTGCTGTTTGTCGCTCACTCAGCCACCTTGTAAGACACTTCAGCCCACGAGTACCTGCTACTCATTAGTATTGTAAAATGCCGACTATTAAGTAGGTTTTATTCCTTGGACCGCGGAGCTGCTAAAGTTAATGGGGCCCACTCCCGCTATGAGTCCTTAAACGCACCTTGCACACACACAAACACGAGGGAAAAAACACAACCCTAAAAAAGCAGCCAGGTGACTTGCTATCATTACAGTGTTGCAGAAATCCTGCTACTAGGAGAAGTGGTCTCATACAATAAAATATAATATGAATGTTAAACTCACCACTGCTTCTTGGTTGCTGTCAAAGAACAGCCTCCTTTGGTCGTTAAACTGAGTGAAGTCTCTGGCAATCTCCATATCTTTCTATTTTGGGAAAATATTATTTAACCCTCTAACACTGAGGGTATCACCGGCGATACAGAGTGACTAGCATAAACCAATTTACCGTAATTCCTCGGCCATTTGCGCTAGCGACATGATTACAGCTGATTCTGAAAGCTGACAAGTGGAGCGTTTTGTATATATTATATACATTATGGCAGTAATGCAGGGGAATGGAGTCATGCCGTGCCGTACAGCGTTACACATATTACCTACATTACGGTAATGTACGGAAACTCCACTTGTTGGCTTTCAGAATCAGCTGGAATCAAGTGGCCGAGGAAATACAGTGATTAGATTGATGCATGTCTCTGTCTGTCAGCAGCTACATGTTCGGGGAAAAAGGATTAATGCTTTCTGATTGGTATGCGATTTATTTACCTGGTGTTTTTTCTCAGATTAATCTTTTACTTTCCTTATTTTTTTATTTTTTTGGTTCATTTTTGGTCGGGCCCTACTGGCCCTACCGGTCCATGTTGCATTTTGCCCCTGACTGACGGAGACCCTGAACCTCAACAAGGCAGACTTGTGCCCGGCCTGCAACACCTCAAGGCATCTATTAGCCCTGTATATCAGCACCAGTGAACGAGGCAGTGGTGATGCACCGTCACAGGTCCTCTGGGACAACTTTACCACTGGCTATTCTTCACTGGCTGGAAGTATTGCTGTTTCCTGGCCACAAATCACACCCACCTTTCACAGCGCTAAGCAGGATCGGCGGGCAGCTGCATAGAGTCCGTTCTGTCCAGTTGACAGCTGACAGCAGAACAATAACATCCCCACCTTCGAGGACACATTCTGGGCGTGCCTCCCTTTCCTCTGTGCTCCATCACTCCCATTCGATAGGGATACGGCGATGGCTAACGTGTTTGACGGCTAACATGATTCACCCGGGTGGTGGCACTGACAAGAAACATGGTGCTCCTCCATGCAGGCTCCTCGGACCGACCAGCGCACGGAGCTGATAACAGAAGAGATTGTTCTTTTCTGCAGTAGATGGCGGCTACGTGTCCACCACAGGTCGGACACGGGAACCTTTGCTGGGGCTTGTCATCTCAGAAGGATAACGAGCACCACCAACCTCCTCAACCTGCCACTCTTCACTGACTCCCTCCTGGGCCTTGACATGCAGCTAATGCATCTAACTACTGATCAGCTAGTGACAACATGGAAGAGATCAGAGGAGTTGACCTTTCACCTCTGACCACATTAGCTTCCCACTTGGCAGCAGCATAGACAGCATCAGGGGTAGCGACAAACAAATCAGAGCACCTGATGTCTCTGTTTCAGCCTTCGTCTAAACAGGATGCTGGATCCTCTTTGTTGGATAGAAGAAGGGGTGAGTTTTATTGTATGACCCTGATTTCTTCACTACTTTCACAGTTATATTGGTAAGTTCAAGTTCAAATGTCCTCTACCTCAACATTAAGTGTCCCCTAGTTTGGGAATAATGTGACTCCTGGCTGGGTGGTGCCCAAACACTACACCTAGGTCTGTGTTAGTTTTTTTTTTTTCTCTCGCACAGCCACACTGGGGCTGGTTCAGGTTAGTTTGGCTCAGCTCCCACTTGGAAGCAGATTGCAGTGGTAACCAATAGCAGAGCCTGTTACAGGGGGAAAGCATGTATTTAAAAAAAAAGGAATCACTGGAGGTAAGTGCAGTTCTTTGAGTATGTGTGCAGCCCTCTAATTTCAGGACCATCTGGCTCTGGTCTCAGTACAAGGGAGACAAGCTGCTGGGAGGATGGGGATTGATGGTGGGGGGCTGTAGTGTGGGGTTAGTAGCACCTGACTGGGCTGTGAATGCAACGATCTTTCTCACGGTGCTGAAGTGGAGGCTCGGGAGGATTAACCAATAACAATGCCTGTTAGAGGGCTACACACACACTCACAGAACTGAAACAAGGTCCAGTAACAAATATTTTCACACTAATGTCAATTTAATTTGTCTTTGTTTGGCACAGGAGACATGCCAACATGAACTGGAAACTGTGTGTGTGTGTGTGTGTGTGTGTGTGTGTGTGTGTGTTTCTCTGTTTATCTTCCTCTCTCCTAACCAAATCCTTTTTATAGGAGCTTCCTCCCACAGGCCTCAGCAGGTTTAGCAGGTGTTAACCACTCTCAGGGAGGCTATACCTCCTGAGGCAACACACACTCTAGCAGAGCAACACATCCTATTCCCCGAGCAGCTTGCAGTCTGCCAATCACACAGGTGGAGATGATGGACAGACTGCCGAGTGTCCCTCAGTCCCTAAGTAACAAACTTTCTGCTAATGTTTAGGAAAATAACCTTAACTTCCCAGTAACTTTATTATAACTGACTAATTTTCTAATTTTGGCTTAAACACATTTGTAGTACCTGTTGTTTTACAGAAGACTGGCCCCAGGTTGTTTAGTGCAACCTTTTCTTTCTATATCACTATGTTGAATGAATGAATGCCAACACATTTGAACATTTTTTTGCAGAATTACACCAATTGTTGCATTTGTATAGCACCTTTCACACATGAAAATGCAGCACCAAAAAAGGTCCTTGAGGCACAACACTGGCAGGTAGGTTACGACAGAAAATAAAAATGTATTTCAACCAAACAAAAAGCGCTGCGCTGATCCAAACCCAGTAAGAGAACATTAATCCAAAAAAAAAATAAAAAAATACAAGGACATGAAACCACTGGGAAATGGCAGGAGAGGAGATATGTGAAACAAGAAGACAAACAGCTGACAACTGACAGAGGGAGAGACGAGACTATATACACAGGGGAGAACAAAGGACTAATCAGAGAAAGGTGAAATGAAACAGAACAAAGTAGAAGTAAAACTAAACCGAACTCACGAGGGAAGTGCTCTTACAAAAAGTGACAGGAAGAGACAAGTGGAGAAGCAAAATAAGATAAGGGAAAACACAGGCAATGAAAAACAGAGGGTGTAGGAAGTACACAACTCACAGAAATACATGGAAATAAAACAGGGAGGATTGTGTGACAAGGTAGCTGACATCACAGTAACAAAACATGTAACAACTGGTGTAATAATGTTTAATAATTGTGGGAGGAGCTTCTTCTATGTAGAAACTGTTTTGGGAGATTTGGAAAGTGTTTTTTTTTCCCATTGTCAATGTGATGGGAGAGAAAACTTTCCTCATAGTTCAGGAGCTGATTTCAATTTATCACACAGGAAAAAATATTGCATGATGTGTTCAGAAAATACAGGGAAAGGATATTTGCTTTGGGAACTGGGGAGCATGAGATTGAGACCCGAAGCATTGCCTCATTGCAGACACATCTCATGTCACTGCTGTGGTGCCTAAGTGCAACAAACAAGCACCACGATTAGGTGTGAACAAAAAAAAGTACAGGCTAAAGCAGGCGTGGGCAATCCTGGTCCTCGAGGGTAAGGATTGTCCGCCCCTGGGCTAAAGCCAAGGGAAGTCCTGCTGTCTCTTGGACCAAGTCATTCATTTGCTTTTCTTTCGTTATGTCTTCTGTCTTGATGGAGTCAGACATTTACACTTCCTTCAAGGTTTAATGTTCATGCAGAAGAAGCAATGAAGAATACACACTGAATGTTTCTTACAAAAACAAACCACAACCACAAACACACTCAAGCTAAAAGGGGGATCTGTTTTACTAAAAAGACTAAACAACACCATACCAACCAAAAGAAGCTACTTACTTAGTTGTATTGCATAACCCTGTAAACCGGCACAGTTGCTGCTTGATAAACCAATTAAAGTTAAGTTAAAAATTATTCCAAGATACCAATCTCAGAGCACATGGATTTGTGCAACACAAGGAGTTAATGAAAACGGCAAGCTGGGGAGAGAATGATATCTAATATCTAATTCCATCTAATCTAATTCTCTCTGGTGACAGAGAATAGCTTGTGCCACTGTGGCTATTTTTAGAAGTATTCGCACATTTTGCATTCAGGCAGGCAGAGAGGTTGGTAGATGTTGTTACATTCAGTTTACACTAAACTTTTAAAAGTTGTTAAGCGTGTCACTTAATAATAATAAAAAAAGGTCAATATAAATAACTTATGTTTTGATTAACAGATGTTTTGTATGTCCTTCCCACAACCTCCACCATCACTTATCTGCAGATCAGTGGATTAGATTGAAAAAGCAACGGCCAGTTGAGTGCACACTCAGGACGACACAGGCCTGGCAGTTGTACACATAATGGCACCGAGCTGCAGAGGCGCTGCAGAGTGATTCAGTTGTGTGGTACTGCTGCTTTGACAACTCTTTTTCCCTGTACCATTAGTGCACTGTTGGCTGTCACAGTGTAGAGGCCACATCATTACTTAAATAAAAGAAATGTTGATCCACAAAAGGTTCATGATTCTAATGTAATTTATTACTTAAAAACAATATTTACACAGGGTAACATCAAAGCTTGATGTGTGTACTGCTAGATTTATAATAATCCAGAGTGATGGATTCTGTCTGTGACCAATAAGAATGATGTCAGACATCTGACCACCCTCAACTATCCAGAGAGTAACCAAAAAGTAAAGACTCTATGTAAACATGGGATTATTCCAGTAAAATGGAAATTACTTCAGGATATGTTGCAGTATTTAACATACTACAAATACTTTTCTACTTAAATTTAGTTGTAAATAGTTTCACTTGATTTCAGCAGGCAAACACCTCAGTGCTGTTACCTCAGGTGCTTGTGTGGATTGGAGACTCTTACTCTCGATGTTCCCACTGTCATAATGTGGAACGGCACAGTATGCTACGCCTTTGGCAGGGCTTTGCACTTAATTCTCTCTGAGAATTAAGTGGTTACTCGCTGGAAGAAGCTGATCTCAGCTTTATGTTTCTTTTTTCTCTCTGCAGGAGAGCGTACCACTAAACCAATGCAGATACACGGACTTTTAGCCCTAACTCAGCAATAAAGCCGAGGGATAGTAAGCGGATACCTGGGGGGTAAGGACAGGAGTGATCGTATCGCATAGTAGCAGACATAGGATGGCACTTTATATAGATACTATCTATCTATCTATCTATCTTTCTATCTATCTATCTATCTTATATTATCTTCTGGGTCGATATGACTGATAATTGACGACCGTTAATCCACATGAAAAACCTAAAACCTCCTTTGCTACTCTCTTTATTGCTTAAAGTTCTGGTTGTAGTAATTGAAGCAGGGGGAAATCAGTGACTTCATTAGCGAAATGGAGTGGATTGTTCCCCAAGAAAGAAAAATGGCTCCAGGCATTTATACCAGCTCCTGCTCAAGTGTGACTGAATTAATGTTTTAGCTTTTGTGGAACAAGTCTTACCTGCTTTAAAAAAAAAAAAAAGCAGCAGTAATATGGAAAGGGAAGAAAAAAAACCTCGTGAGAGCAAGTAATGTTTCGTAATCACAGTCCAGTTTCACCTCATTTGGTGGGTAAGCCATTGTGGTATAAATATTGCCTTCAGTCAAATTGAAAAGAGAATAATTAAATAGCACATGGAATTAACTTCACAAGACTCGGGATGAGAACATTGGGGACGCTGATAAACTTCTGAAAGTGTAATTCAAGTTGGTGGGATTCAGCATTACTTTACACTTATCACTCTGCTTAGTTCCTGTTTAATCCCGTCCTCTGTGTCCATCAGAGTTGGACTCTATGTTCTTCTCCTAAAGTTATACTCTTATGTGCTATCACTGTCTGATGGGAGCTTTTTCATTTGTCACTTCAAAGCCAATGCTTCCTTCTTTCTAGCTACAATATGTGTAAAGAATGGCACCAGATGTTACCAGATATTCAGTATAAATAAGTGTCATGTAATATGTGGTGTATGTTTCCGATGTTTGTGTTGTGATCATGTGTTCACGTGTGTGGCTGTGGCTCACCTGCCCACTGGGCCCCTCTGGCGAGTCTTTCTTTGCTGTTGCACAGCTGCTCTCCATCAGCTGATTACCCCTGTGACCCACCATATACCTGCCTGCACTGCTGTGACTTCCTGGCTCATTATGTTACCTGTTACCACAAACACGCACCTCTTTCCTCGGGGACTTGTCACATCTTCTAAGCTGCTTTGTGTTTGTGCCTTCGTAATTGGCCCGCGTGTTTTCTGCTTCTGCAATTGAATGTTGTGCGCGCTCAATTTTCCCGCTGTTACAGCCGAGTCGTGTTTTGTCTGATGCTATCGACCCATAAACCCGACTAACGCTAGAGCTAAGCTAAGTGCTGTTTAACTAAAGTCTGCTTTTGGATACAGGCCCTGTCTTCCTGTATCACACCAACATACATGTGTGGACCTACAGCTCCCACGTGCTCAAACAATGTGTGGATTTATGTGAAAGCAAAACAGGATACGGTGATGGAAATTGTAGATAATTCAACTCTCCTCAGAACATTATGTTGATGTTGACTTGAAAGGTAAAAAACTGCCTTTGTCACTGTGCCTCTTATGTATGTGTACAATAATATGCAGCTGCACATAAGGATGGCTTTTGATGTGCCTCAACCACAATGAGAGGAGAGGATATATAATGTACTGTTACCACAGACCTGAGGTTTTCAGCAGTGCTACAATGATCCTCCTCCCAAACTGGATTTCATCATATTTCATTCAGTCTTATAGGAGGGGAATCGTGCTGCATTCACAATTAAATGTCTCATTTTTAGATGTTGCATAAGCAAAGCAGCTTGTATAATTTGGTTGTATAAATTTTCAGTCTGTGTATTTCTACCTTAGAGAGTTTATTTTATTTTATTTTATTTAAATGCTGCTATTGGAGAGCACTGAACTGATTTTCATTGTTGTTTTGTAACTGTGACAATGAAGACCTATTCTATTCTGTTCTGTTCTGTTCTATTCTACTCTATTCTATTCTGTTCTGTTCTGTTCTATTCTACTCTGTTTTCGTCTATTCTATTCTACTCTGTCCTATTCTGTTCTGTTCTATTCTATTCTATTCTGTTTTATTCTCTTCTGTTCTGTTCTGTTCTGTTCTGTTCTGTACTATTCTACTCTGTTCTTTTCTTTTCTGTTCTAATCTATTCTGTTCTATCTTGTTCT
>OOFC01001741.1:344-12246 GCA_900323345.1 Pseudochromis fuscus | reverse complement strand
ATAATTTGGTTGTATAAATTTTCAGTCTGTGTATTTCTACCTTAGAGAGTTTATTTTATTTTATTTTATTTAAATGCTGCTATTGGAGAGCACTGAACTGATTTTCATTGTTGTTTTGTAACTGTGACAATGAAGACCTATTCTATTCTGTTCTGTTCTGTTCTATTCTACTCTGTTCTGTTCTGTTCTGTTCTATTCTATTCTATTCTGTTTTATTCTCTTCTGTTCTGTTCTGTTCTGTTCTGTTCTGTACTATTCTACTCTGTTCTTTTCTTTTCTGTTCTAATCTATTCTGTTCTATCTTGTTCTATCTGTTCTGTTCTATTCTGTTCTGTTCTGTTCTGTTCTGTCTGTTCTATTCTGTTCTATCTGTTCTGTTCTATTCTGTTCTGTTCTGTTCTGTTCTGTTCTATTCTGTTCTGTTCTGTTCTATTCTGTTCTGTTCTATAATTCTCAAAAAATACATCAAATTCAGCCTTTAAGATTAAATGATTCCATATGTGAAGAAAGTCAATAAACATTTAGATTTTTTTTACTCTTAAATCAACATAAGCAATAAATATTTTTCACTTTTCACTTTGCAGTAGTTGTTATTGAGCGCTAATACATTTAACATTTTTACTTCTTAAAATGTGAAGTTCTTGGGGCGGTGCTGTCATCCATTGATGATAAATGTACGGCACACAAATCCCAGTTTGAGAAACCTCCACTGGCTTTATGGTGAATATGTCTCCCTGCATTGCCTGAGTGCATTTTTTTCTCTTGCTTACAGTTTTTCCTTCTTATCCCCTCCCCCCACACACTCACACCCTACATTATTCTGTTCTTCATGTACACAGCGTGATCTCTCCAACTCTTTCTCACACGCTGTCTGACACACACACACACACACACACACACACACACACACACACACACACACACCAAAATATCTCGAATTGGCTTTCCTTTTGTGCCTTTGTTTTTTTTTTTTAGACCCGTTGCTCAAACCCTCAAGGCCTATTTCTTAGCCACACAGAAGAATAGAGACAGAGAAAGAGCAATTGAGATGAGAGAAAATACCATCCCATCCTCCTTCTCCTCTCTGCACAGCTCTACTAAGAAACACACTTTGTTTGAGTCAAAGAACGCTGAGAGGCTCAGGCAGCAGATGTGAGATTTTGTGGAAAATAACTAGTAATGAATCTCTTCAACACTTGTCTCGTCACATATATTCTGCTCTGCCCTGTCTGATGGATCCATGTGTCAAAAGTGATCCTTCCTGTTCCCACTCTCATGCCTGCACATAAAAAGAGCACTTAGAAAATTGTAATCTGACACTCTTCATATTTAGATATGTTTGCCTGTGCATCTTTAAAATGTATTTAATTCACACACTGTTCAAAAGAGCAAGTGATTACGATTGAACAAGGTGTTTTATTTATTGATTTATTTTATTTTTTGTATGACAATGAATCTTTTTATGTTGAACTTGTCAAACAAAAGGAAAAGCATTTCAAAAACACAATATCAGGATAATACACATATTCTAAAGAATAGTACCTCTAAGGCACTGAAGTTATGAAATGAAAGTAATGAATTCTGCTACTGGTTTTCTGGATAATAAAACTATAGTGGGTGAACTTAAAAAGATATTTAAGTCAAAAAGAAGATAAAAGGACTTATAGAGGTATGCGAGGAAACAGGAATCAGTTTGCAATGAAAGAAGACAGCAAGAGAAAGATAAAAATGAGGAGGTGGGGAGAAGGAAAATAGAGCATTAATGGATGATGTGGAGGAGAGAGGCGAATGGAATGAGACTTGTGGAGAAGAAATGGGTGAAGAGTGCCTTCTGTCTTTTACAGTTGCCATGGACACCAAGAAAACTGATTTACTGCTGTGTGAACACTTTTTTTTTTGAATGGAAAACACACACACACGCACATACACCGTATATTACTGCCATCATAACCACCATCACCCACTTGTCTTTTCTCTTGTAAAATCCCCACCTCCTTAACAGCTCAAAGAAGAATGTATTTTATATACAGGGAATATTTACAGCATATCAAATCTTTAGGATGCTCTCTTTATTGCAAGGTAGGAGACCCTGTTTAAGAAAGTCATTTATAGAGTATAGGGGATATCACACACACAAAAAACCCAAAATTGCCCCAAGGGGATTTTGGGTCTGAGCAATTTCAACACCATCTGTCCACAGACCCTCGCTCCGGATCAGGAACAGAAATGCCACAAAAGGAGAAGCACAACTCACCATTTGTGACACAGCAGTACAACAAATAAATGCACAGCTCATCACAAGTTGTGTTTATCTTTGATAGGAGATGAATGCTGGGCTCTTTGGTGGAACACACATGAAAATCACCAACACAGCAGGCTCATGTATCTGTCTTTATGATCATCTCCCTCATCCTTTTCTCTCCCTTTTGGAATTTGAAGTATGTGGAAGTATTTACATGAGGAAACACATGAGGTTACCCTGTTCCCTCACTTGGTGTCCTCTTTCAACTTTCTTTTCTTCCTGTAAAGATTTCTATACATCCCCATTACATGAAAGGACCCTTTCATATCAAACAGGAGATGGCTTCTTAGTGAATATATTTTCTTCGTATGGCACGTGTCACCGCCTAGTTTGACATGGCGTGATACACACACTCAGGCTTTTTCAACTGAAGTGTAATTGGTAGAAAATGCCCAAACCACATGGAGTCTGTGCCATAATTAGTGGGCTTGTCAATCACTGAGATGAGCTCAGTGAGGGAGAAATTAGCTGTGTACCTTCAGAGAGACGACTTACAGATCTGTGGAATAAATGCACATCATGGCAGCACAACAATACACTATTACAAATATTAACATTGATTGCTCCCTGAGAAGCAAATGGGGTTGTTGATCATAATTAGACTCTAAGCACCCCACAAACTGTTAGAAATAATGCAGAATAAAGACAGGGAGATTGATAAATATCCTCTCTCTGTGCAATTGTGATCGTGCTCCTGATTTCTAATTTGTTCTGTCTGTGGTAGTACAAATCACACATGTCACTGCTGCGGCTGTCTTGGCAGAAACTGAAAAATCACTTCCCGCAGTTGTGATCGGAAATCTACTTTTACTAGTTGATTCGCATCAACTTCTGTGTGAGACATGGCGTGAGTGGGTTTTCAGTGATATTTCGCTTGTTGTATCTCAAAGGGCAAAGTGATTTCACAAAGCGCAAGAAAAAAAAAAAAGAACATGTCATCCTCTGATTGGCCATGTGCAGGCACGTAAAACCGCACCAGGCTGATCGGAGCGCAGAAGTAATAGAGGATTGCTACAGGTAGTAGTACTCCCAAATACAGCTAATTCCTCCTGTAGTAAAGTGCTGCTCAACTTTTCCCGAGATTGTTACCGCTTGAAGGCGGAAAGACAACGGACCACGGATAACAGACCGCCTCGTGCAGGGATTTCTTGTAACGATAGTCCGCGCACACATTTCAGCACGTTGGACAGCGCACGGCGCCGCAGAGGCGGTGCGTGGATTCAACCGGTGGCTTTCCACCAGAGCAGCAGAGTGAGAGGATCGTGTCTGAATGTGACATGAAACTCTGTTTGTTCCCTATGTGGAATAGATTTTTTTGCTCTCTGGATCACTTGGGATAGTGTTTTTCTTTCTTTCGTTCTTCCTCATACAGACCGTCCCCGGCGACTCCATCGTGTGGGAAGGCGTGCCGCTGGATGAGTGGTTGAGAAGCGTGGACTAGGTGACTGTCAGGCGGAGTGGTGCGGTGGTGGTGCCTAAGAGACCCTCCATTTATAAGGATGCTGGTGGGAAATGCCTGGAGACAGAGATGACGAGATTTGTCAAAAGGCGCTTGAACTCTTGTCAGATCTTTGTTCCAAGGGGGAAGTGCAGAACGAAAACTGTCTGGATTTTATCTACTATTTCCGAGACCTCGCCAGGCCACGCTATACGGATTCAGGTGAGGCATCGTTTGCAACGCATGATTCAACGGTTGCATTGAATTGAACTGGAGTGAACGAGCATGTGACTTCTTCCATTGAACATCCTGCGCCTAAAACACAATAGATGGCCGGGGCATTGTTAGAAAGCCTCATGACATAATGATTGAATTTGTTTGGAAAATTCGACCTGAACCTTTTTCTCTTACATTAATTATTTTTGTAATTATCCACTTTAATTAGGTCTTTATTTAAATGTCTAATCTTTTTTTTCTTATTTCCAATCTTAATTAAAATGAGGTTTTGATTTTGCAAAATCGATGGCATCAGTCCAGTTCATTCTTGACACCGGTGCACCCCTAACATTAACTTGAGCCAAATCCTGACCTAACTCTATGCACCCAGGGGTGGCCTGTAGGGAGTAGCTGTAAAGGGAGGAAGACAAAAACTGACCGTGGGATGGTGTAGTCACAGAATGACACTCATCTGATCAAACTAGATCAATTCTCTGAATAAATTACACTTGTATCTGCCTTTTTGCAGTTTGTGTGATCCACTTCTTGGAAAGTTTACTTCATATTTCATTCTTTTTCTAACCTAAAATGTGTTGGCACTGTGAAACATTTGCTCTTTCTGCAATCCCAAGTGTACACTGAGTCACACGTTAAAAATTAATGTGACCACAGAGTCACGTTTTATCATTACCAACACCTAGGCTACCCATCTTCACCTAAATCACATACGTATTTAAGTGTGTGAGTGCCTGTGCCTGTGAAAAGCTGAGAAAAACCAAGAAAAAAAAGCCTCATTTCAAGGAGCGAAAAGGAGCAGTTCTTGCAATCCTCCACATTCCTGCCCTATTCATTCTGCTTCCATTAGTTTGCATTATTATTAATGATTATTCACCACATGAAAGCCATTTGTGAATTCCCACTCCTTTTCTCCTTACTGTCACTCTCTGCATCCCTTTCCTCCATCCTTTTCCTCCTCATTTCCTCTATTCCCCGGTGTCCACGCTCTCTCCTCTCTCCCTCTTTCATCATATAGGCCGATCCTGTCTTATCTTCCCCCTTGTACTGACATTTTCAAAAGTGGAAGTGTGGGGGTAGGCAGTGGGGTTAACTATCAGCATTGCTGGCAAAAATGGTTTAATTGCAGTTCTCGCTGGCATTTATCACCCAGCATCATGGCAGCACCCATAATAGAGGAAGGTCATCCTTTGACCCAGAGGTCAGAGTGGACTGGCTGGGATTCTGTGATTTGCTTGAGGCCACTGCTCATGAGCATAATGTTGACTTTGCAATTTACACTGCACTGGTTTATTTCATGATACAGATTTATTCCTGATTCTGTCAGTAGACCGAAAATGATCAGAGAGATCAATAAACAGGTCACTACAACATGAAAAGTAGAATCAAGATCTTCCTCTCTTCTTCATATGCTGATCAAAACTAGTGTAACATGTAGGCTGTCTTTTAAAGGAATATTTAGACATTTTTATACATGTTTTTTTCTAACCCTTTTTGAGAGTTTCATGTGTTTTCTGTACAGCTGAATCCAGCAGCCAGTCAGCTTAGCCTGGCTCAGCACAAAGACAGAAAACAAGGGGAAACAACACTTGATATGTCCAAGGTGTGAAAACAACAAGTTGTGCTTTTATAGGGTTTATGTGCTGGATTATTTCTTGGTCAGATTTTCTGGAGACTGCTGCTTGACTTGCAGCCTCACAGGAGTGATTACATAACCCTTTATAAAACCAGAACCTGTCATTTTTACCCTGAAGTTTAAACAAATGAAGTTGAAACAAATCACTCAGCCAATGGGAGCCAATGGGACCAGTAATGGCTGAGATGAGGTCCAAATGTGGAGATGAATGCATAGAAAAATATATATAGATGGGCCCCCAATGGGGAACTGCTGAGTGACTGCCTTCAGGCAACAGAAACCCAATAAGGAGGAGGTGCCTGAAGAGCCATTATGGAAGGAGAAACCCCTGCATGGCATGTACCACCGACAGGTTGAAGAAGTGGCTGACATCGAGGGAATGTACCAGTGGCTGGAAAATGCTGGACTGAAGGACAGTACAGAGGCTCTGATCATGGTTGCACAATAACAGGCCCTAAACGCATGGTCCATCGAGGCCGGGGTCTACCACACCAGACAGGACGCCAGGTGCAGACTGTGCAAAGAGACAGTGCAGCACATCACAGCGCGATGCAAGATGCTGGGAGGTCATAGGCATTGTGTACAGGAACATCTGTACATATGGACTTAACGTCACAGGATCAAGATGGGAGACGCCCCCAAAGTTGATGAAAAGTGAATGTGCCAAGATCCTGTGGGACTCTCAGATCCAGACAGACAAAATGGTAACAGCCAATCAGCTGGATATAGTGATGGTGGACAAATGGCAGAAGATGTAGTGATACAGAGTGACAACAACATTAAGAAGAAAGAACAGGAGAAGCTGGAGAAATACCAAGGACTTGGGGGTGAAGGCATCAGTTGTGCCTGTGGTGATCGGGGCACAAGGGGCAGTAACCTCCAAGCTGAATGGATGGCTCCAACAGACACCAGGGACACCATCTGAGACCTCGGTCGAGAAGAGCGCAATCCTAAGTTAACAGGTTTAATTACCTTTGAACAGAACACAGCTACATGTTTCCCCTAAGATAAGCTGACTGGCTTCTAGATGTAGCTCCATATTCAACAGACAGACATGAGAGTGGTGTTACTCCTCTTACCTAATTATCAGTGAGAAAGTTCATGAGCACATTTCTAAAAATGCAGAACTACTCCTTTAAGACCAGCATGTGCAGAACATTTAGTGGTGGTTCTGCGCACGGTACTCGTGCTGTTTTCTAATGGAAGCTATATAATATCAGCAGGACGTGGGCTCTCATGGCTGTAACTTTCTGTGAGGATAATAATGAGCAGCAGCCAGGGCCGACCAACAGCCAGTTAGAGCCACTCATATGTGACATATTAGGTTCCTCTGTCTAGATATTATCATTACTAGCTGAAAATGTGACAATTAAGCAATACAGTTTTATTCACAAAGAGGTATGGTTAGGGAAAAAAAAAACATCTCTACTGTAGAAGTTGCACATATTGCCTTTTCAGCACTTGCTTGCCTCCTACACTATTACACCTTTGAAGGTCCTGTGTTCTAAAATTGGTCCAGCCTCTTTGTTGTGATGCAGTCTCTGAATCCCTCCAGATGTCTATAGATCCTTCTCCACCAGCCAGCACTCAGGCGGCCTGCCAAACTGACAGTAGGCTCGGTGTCCTCAGATGGCAAGTTCCTAAATTTCTCCACATTATTCTCCCGAATCACACATACTTTGGTATTCACAGACACTGACAGCGCAGGACAGGACAGTTGGTCTGAGTTCCTGTGTGAGGCCTAATGATAGAGCACACACACACAGTCAGTCCTGTATCAGGCAGTGCTGCTGCATGAGGAGGATATCTTACCTTACATACAGTACAGCACAGAGTGATGAATATTGCTGAGTTAGTATTTTCAGATTCATTCTGATTAAAACATATTGTCGACTTTACTTTTATTTAATGTGCATGATAATGAACAAAGAGAAATTAAAGCAACAATTTTAGCTGTTAGGTCTACGACTACATCAAATATGAAGTAAAACTTTCCTGAGATTGTTCAGTTTGAGATGATTCCCAGTCTCATAAGATGTTCTGTGATTTTAGTTACTGAAAACATGTGTTTTTCTCTTGAGGAGAAATCTGTCATATCCATCAGATGAAAACTCAAAGACACAAGATAGAAATAGCACTGAGACAGCACTGAGCTCTGTAACTGGAAGCAGATGGGAAGTAAAAACATGTAAATATTAGGCTGCATAATGTTAAACATGAAATGCTTGCAGTAAAATAAACATTCAAATAACAGTACTATAATTTGATAATGTGGATTTTGATAGAGTTGATATGGTGGATATAATAATAATAACAAAAATGAGAGGACTAAATACTTTAAGATTTGTTTACTCCCAATAAATTCATCGTGCCTCAATGTGTGTGCAGTTTTAATATTACTAACGAAAGTCACCCTGGGTGCTGCCAAGTAAAAATTTAGCATTTTACTTTTATAATTACAAGCAGTATAAGAAGTGTGAAAATTAAAAAAGTCAAAAAACAATACACTGCTGTCTCTTCAAGTCACACGCTGTCTCACTTAGTTGTCCAAGGTCTTTATAGAGACTCTTTGTCTCTGAAAAAATAAATGGCAAGCTTTCCAGCACCTACAAAATCAGCTTAGGAATATTTACTTGTTGTGGTGCATTTGATTTGAAATCCAGGAGGACAATACAGTGACATGTGGTGCTAAACAATGCTTGGTTATTATCAAGGAAGAGTAATCATTAGTGTCTCTACAAACTAAAATGGGACAGTTTTACTGATTGCTATGATTAAAGTACTCACACAGATTGTCACGTATTCATCAGCATCATCTGTACATGCATGGGTGGATACAAGATTCCTTTGCTTTAGCACAATAGGCCACTAATTGCCTGTTGCATATTCAGTATAGATATAACCTGTGAATAACTCTACATCGCTGCCCGTGCACAGAAGGAGGCATAGCCAAAAATAGACATGATCAGGTGGATACAGCAGACTGATGCTATTTAAAAACTCTGTGCAAGAGGCTGGGGTTTAAAAAAAAGTAGATTTACTGAAAAGTGGAAGACGTTTTAATGAAAGTAAATGTTAGCGCAGTGTGATGGAAGTTCATCAACTGTGGATTAGACTGAGAACAGCATGTAGAGCCGTGCAGTGCACAAAACGGAGACAGTGGAGAAGAGGCTATCGGGTGGATTTAGAAGTCAGGTGGCTGGAGATCAGTCGGGAGGGAGGAGGAAGACAACCCAATCTGACCGGGAACTGGGGACGGGAGTGTGGTCAGCTCAGGGCAGGGGGTGGTTTTCCAGAGCAGGAGAGGTGAGGAGGAAATGAAGGTACAGATGTAAATTAGCAGGTGAATAACAACCACAATGCAGGGAAGCTGGGTGGAGATGCTCACTGGAATGACCAGAAGGGACAGCAGATGAACTGAGCTGCTAAAGAGGACAACCTGGATTCAGGCAATCTAAGCAGAACCTACAGTGGTCAGCCAGGTAATGAAGAACATAGGTAGGACTGCTCCTGGGGGCCCTCGAAGGCTCTGCACAGAGTTTTTGAGGTTGGTTGCATCAGTGGAGACACCCAGAGGGGTGACCTGAAGCAGGACAGATTGGCAAGACAAACCAAGTAAGAAATCTATGTGATAGCTTGGGTCGTCTTTTGTCGAGGTCACACAGTGGGACTGCAGGTGGAGTCTTTAGTGGGGACTGGACAAGTGGAGCTGGGAAAACGGACTGCTGGAGGTCACGGTAGAAAGCTACCGGAGTGTCCACAAGAGCAGCAGGACTGGAGACCCAGAGCATCCCAGCGTACCAGCCAGCTGCAGATCAGCCAGTTGTACAGTGGTCATCAGCTGAAAACCAGGGGCAACTGCAGTGGGGCAAAGCGTTGGCATGAGCGGCTCATGGATAATCTGGCTGGGTGCTGGCAGCCCAGCCAATACCAAATCTTGTTATATATGAAAAAAATAAAAAGTTCACTAAATCCTGAGAATTTTACATTGATCTGATTGAAATATAACTGAGTTGTTCACATATATCTGAAATCACTGATGACACCTACAGATGCACCAAAGACAGTTCATCATAAAGTATATATATGGGGCTGTTGTCATGCTGCAGAATGAATTTGGCATAAATTAGATGTCTCACTGATGTACTGAGTGGTTGATAAGAAAATAAACACCTAAAGTTCCCAAGACATTTGCCCTGTGCTGTATGGGAAAGCTATTACTTCAGATTAGATGTAATTAAGATGCAGTTGTAAGACACCATATCACTTAAGTGCTATTTATTTTGACATTATATATTAGAGGTAGCTGTGGTATGAACTTCATTCCCCTGTGCTGTCATTTTGTTGCTGAATAATTACAGTAATTATCACTTTTTTTTTGCCATGTAACAACAGAAGCAAGAGCCCAGAGAGTGAACTTATACAAGATGTTTGTTTTCTTGTTTACTCCAATTTGACCTCACGTGTACCAATCTAACATCCACTGATTATTAGCTATTAACTCACATAATGAAAAGACTGCTGTGGACAGCTTCAGTGTCTTTACCTCTAAATGAAACCAGAGATCACAACATTTTTAGAAGGACGTCTCAGTGTTATCCTTATGCCATTTTCACATCAAACACTGCACGGCATTAGTTTGTTGCACTAACCAGAATCAATAAATAATATTCAGATTCTGTATTTTGTATTAGATGTGTTCTACTTATACCACATCCTGTACATCACTGTTTATGACGCTGACACCGAATGTTCAGTTTTTGATTTAATGGGCTCGCACACTAAGTGTAATGTCTTCTTTTAGATCCTGGTCTCGTAACAACATAAAAAAAACTCCTCCACAGTGTTTTATCAGCTTGTTACTTTAATTCTGACTCTAACTTTTTTCAAGAGGATCACTCATACTGCTCATGAACAACTCCTTTACAGAAAATGACTCTTACCACTATTTGAAGTTTCAGAGATTGCAGCTGTAAAACACTGCTAAACACTTTATTTTTTCATATATTCTACATCTGTGATTGATCTCGATGCTACATTTTACACAGCCCAACCCCTCACGAACACTAAATAAATCTATCTGGATTTCTGTTATCGGAGTTTTACATCTGTTTATTCATACAGGGCATATATTAAGGATTCACACCTCTCTGGGGTCTAATTAATCTCAAACACAAGTAACACCACCTTCATCAAATGTGCAAGCCTAGTTTGAGGCAAAGGAAAGGCTTATTTTTTCAATACCTCCATACATAGTGGGTGTTAATAAAGTCATTAAGAAAGAAAAAAGTATATAAAGGGAAAAAAAAGATATATTTTGAAGTTATTTTTAGAGATGGAGCAGCGAGGTCTGTGGGACACCAAATGAGGAAAAAGCAGAGCAGATTCCTGCAGGAGAAGTCAATAATAATATTAAAGTAACATAGTACTCTCTTTGCAACATAATTTCCTTCCCCTTGTAAAAACTTTTACAAACTTTCATGTATTTATTGCATAGAGTTATTGCCTGGACTGTGTGCGACTGTGTTGCAGCACTTTGTATGATTTATCTTTTAAAAAAATGCTTTTGTGAAAAGTCAGCCACCTCTTAAGAGCAGAGATGATTCAGAAAGCCTTTCATGACTTTATTGGTTCACACCTCATCTCCTTTCCCTTGGTGACTCGCACGCCCGGTGCTGGTGTAAACAAATACACTGCAGGAATATTCAGTGTCATGCTTTGAAAACTCTACTTGACAGACTAAGGCCTGGATTGATTTGCCTGTGAAACTTTTACACTCCCACTGCCACTGGCTCTGCTGCTGCCCACAACTACATTAACATCCATTTATGATGTACATGTCAGGATAATTTACTACTACAGAGGGACTCTGACAGTCTGGTCAGGTTGTAAAACAGACCTGGGTAGTTTTACTAAACTCTTACTTTTACAATAACTAATTTAACACTATGTGTCATTTCTCTGTTTTGTGAAAATTACGATGCCACATTTAGAGTTCACATGCATGTATATGATGGTCCATTAATGTGCATTGTCCTGATTAAATGAAATAACTAGAAAAGCACTTGGAGAGCGCAGACCTCCACCAAGCACAACATTTCCTTCCATATTGTGACTTCCACCAAAGATATTACTAGTATTAGTCTTGTGTTTATTTATATCAATATTAGTTCCACAGCGTCGTGGCTGTTTCAAGATGTCTGTTGCATGTTTCTAGCTTCATTTGTTTTTTTTTATGACGCAAGTTTCAAAGATCGATTTTTTCATATTCTGGATCATATTATCCAAAATTATT
>OOFC01001740.1:0-12658 GCA_900323345.1 Pseudochromis fuscus | reverse complement strand
TATGCTTCCTTATGTAATATGGCAGTATACACACACTCAGCATGATTCCTTATTGCTGCTTCATCTGAATGATACCGAGTCATGTTTCCAGCTCACCATGGTCCACTCAGCTCTGAGCTGCAGCATCACTGATGCTCCCTCACATACAGTCCTATGACATTGTTGGGTTAAATCAGAACTGGAGTTTTTCTTTTTTTTTTCTTTTTCTGAGTATTCAATGCTTGAGCTGAACTACACTTCCCAGGGTGCACCAGCGGCAGTATACCAGCTGGCAAAGCAGCTATGCAATCAGGTGCTGCTCAGGGCTGATCTGTAGCACCTGGGAAGGTGTGGAGGCTCAGTGTTGACCTGGCAGCAAACAAAGCAGAAGCTCCAGAGGGGAAAAGCCAAGTCCATAAAATAATATTCACTCCAAAGACGCCAATGGTTGGTAAATGGCAACTTTTTGTTTAAGTTTATTTTAAGTCTTGATATCTCTCACTTTGTGTTAAAAAGATGAAGGTTTAAGTAGAAATTAACAATGCTAAGGTGAATAGTTGCATTTTATTTAATATCAATTTAAAATGTTTGAAATATTAACATTGTGTTATTTTTCTAAAGGTTTACAACCTAACTGAAAAGCATTGAAAAGCATGCTGTCCAATCAACGAAGAAAATGGATGAAAAAATAAAAAGTTGATTGAGTTGATTGGAAACCCGAGTTGTCGTTTCGTCCTTTGGAACTGAATCAGAGTGGACTTGACAATAACCAAACTCTGTCTTTAAGACTGATATTACTGTTGTATATATTTTCCTGTCATATTTATGTCTAATATTTTTTATATTTTCACTTTATTTGATGTTTATTTACATCACGCGGGGGCCATCCTTAAATTTATTGTACTTGGGTAAAATTAAAATAAAGAACTTTCTGATTTTTATTCCATAACAAAATAAATAACCAAAAAAATAAAAACTATCATGTCTTGTACTTTGCATCACACTGTAAGCAGGTGGTGATCAATGTTTTCAAAATGACAAATAATTGGAATAAATTTTCATAGAAAAATTCAAAATGTGCTTATTTATATAAAGTAATCTTCTAATGAAAGTATTGCATGGTGCCAGTATTTTATTATATTTCTTATCTCAGATATTTAACTGCTGGACTGCAGTATAGTATTTCTATTGTGTATTTTAAAAAGTACTGTATTATTCGTATAGGATTTAAAATTTCAATGCAACAAATGCAGTGACAGCTGGTAGACAGAGTGCATTAATGTCATTGAACATGACGACTTAAATTATTGAAGATAACTTTTCTCCCTCCCAGTGTGATTTCATTGTGTTTTTTAGGTCAAACCTATTTGAGAGACTCTGAGAGATGAGATGAGAAGATTTCAAGAAGATTGAAAAATTGAGGGTAATCTTTAAAAAACACATTTTTAAAGATAACTGCACTAAAAAGAATGTAGGAGATAATCTTCAGACATCTTGTTGGTTGTATCAGATGGACTGAATCAAATCAAATCTTTAGGTTTGACATGTAGTTATCAGCCTAATGGAAATGTGTCCCTGCGCTGGAACAGCAGGTGTCTCCAAAAATAGAGGCGACTATCTGCATGTGTGTGTGCACCACGGTGTCACAGAGGGCAGACAGGTTTATGAGTCAGGAAGTGTCCCCAGTGTCTTATAATGAGTCATACTGAGCTAATCCGTACATGCAAGACAGAATATTACAGGTTACCTTGTGAATTTGCCATGATGGCTACAAGTACAGGTCGCCCACACATCCAACTGTGGCAGGGTCCCCTCCCCTTTTATACAGCTCCGTGTGCAGGAGCAAGGAAAAAAGATACAGTATATGACATTAAACAGCACATAGTGTTCATCATTTTATGTGCACTTAATGCTTCAATATAGACTCATAAATATTCATACAAGAAGGAGACATTTGTTACGGATGATGAGTAAATGCTAAATTGCAGTAAGTTGGAGAACACCTTCACTTGACTTAAGTGCTGCATATAATTACACCTTACAAATCCATAAATAATACATATTTTAAAGAGAGCATTTAGCAGACTGGTGCCAGATAAAAGGTTGAAATCTAATATCATCAATTCCAACAAAAAGATAAAGTCATAGATTACCTCAACATCCATGAATATTTACCAACAGCATGTACAGTTATATCATTGATTTACAAATGGTGTGGTGAAACAGCCAGTAAGAAGGATTAATCAATATTCAGATACACGCCAGCCCTGTTTGTACTGCAGCAATGAAGTATAGCTACTGTGTACTGCACCCTTCAAAATGGTTCTATTAAATATCATTGTGGACCAGTTCATCTACATTTCTGCTGCCTCAGCTTATCTGCATCCACAGACTGCATCAATGTGTGCATCATAAAATGTAGAAGAGCTGTGGCACCGGGAGAAAAACTTTTCAGTCATGGTCTGTTTTTTTTATAGGATCAGTATTTCTCCAGTCACCTCCATCAAGCAGGATGAAGACAATTGGATATATCTCTTTCTCCCCAGAGACGTAAATAAAAGCCCAAACCACAGAGGCCCGGACTCAAAGCAACGACAGGACACTTCGCTGAATGTTAATGAGGTTGACATCAAAGAGTGTGGGTGTGAGAGGTATAGCACCGAGTAAACCAATTCAAATAAAACTCCGTGATTATGCCTTTACACTCTGATAGGTATTGAAACTGCTGAATGGGAAAGAGTACAAAGGCAACTTGTGATGAAAATCAAGAATAAATATAGAAGCCCCATAGACACAGAGGCAGAGCGAGGGTGACTCATTCAAAGCCCATCAAAGAGACAGTACACTTTCACTCTAATAAGCTGTTTTCAGCGGTCCAGCTGACTTCCTCTTCTGAGTAGAGAATGCACATAAATGCAGTCTGCAGATGAATAATTCAACAGGGAGGAAAAATCATGCATCCAATTTCTAAAAAAAGGACTTTAAGTATCAACATGAAGGTTTAAATATTGTTTGTTTAGTTGTGGCTGCAGAAGCTCCAGGACAACTCTACAATTAAGATATCGCACATGAAAGTACAAAAGCAGGGCGGCAAATTTATCTTTAAAAGAAAAGCAACATGGAGGATACAGTTGCTAATGAAATATGTTTGCTGTCTGATGGCGTGAAATATTCTCCCTCCATGTTCAGCACCACAGCTTTATTTAATGCAGTCACACGTCCCTCGCTCGCAAATGTTAACTACAGCAGGCTCGTGTTTCAGACATCACAGACAGGGCTGTAATTTACAGCAGGGTCCAATAAGATCTTAGACATCGAGCTCCAGCATCAAAGGGTGAGAGCAAAACTGCACAAGTACAGAGCGAGAGAGTCTTCATAGACTTGTATGTTTGACACTGTGCCAAAGGCGCGTCTTACATGTATGATGATGAAACTGTGTCTCAGAGGCAGCGTGTGGCCTCACATAAACCAGCGTATAAATAATCTATGTGAAATCTGGCAGAGCTCATGTGGAAACTGGCTGAAGAGGAAAAGCAGAACCAGCAGAAAACAATAAGAAACAGTGAATAAAAGCCAATGACTGTAAATCAGACATAAGATAATATTGAATATAAGGAGACATCATGACACAAAGAGGTAGAGGAGCCTGGGGATGGTTGTAACACTTTTTGAGTGTAACTCAGTGGATCTCTGTGCTAGAGAGGGCAAATATTGGCATGTGGTACCCATATCTGTCTGCTATAAATCGCATACAGTTGGATTTCTAATACACCATCACAAATTATGTAATTAACGTAAGACACAAACAGGTATGTTGTTACCAGGGTGAGTTGTAACACTACTTGGGGATGGATGTAACAATTCAAATATTATGCTTAAAAAAAGATCCACACTAATAAATGTATGGGAGCACTTTAATGAAGGTACCATAAACTTGAAAGACAACAAAATAATAATATTAATAACAAAATAAATTAAATCCAATAAAAATAAATATGACAAAATTAATAAATAAATATAAAATAAATAATAAGAAAGTATAAACTGCTGTGTGTTTTGTAGCCTGACACAGGTTAATGTGAACAACCCTTAGAACATTTGAAGATCTGTACAACAATCAACAAACCACTTTTGAACAGTGTGGTGCAAAGCTGCACTAAGTAGCTACTTATTAACAACTGTTACAACCCTCCTCACGCCAGGCAGCCATTAAAAAACTCATTGTTTTTAGCATTTAGCTTCAAAGCTAACACTAATGCAACACATCAGAGAAACTACTAACTGAGCTTATGTACGTAAAACAATTGTATCTACAACACAATGGACACTATGCAAAAAATATTTCTGATGAAAATTTTTATTTTTTTACTTGAAAAATCACTTTTTTGGCTCCAGAACAGACAGGTTTCAAACAGAGACAAGAAGCTTCACCAGTGAACATGTAAGTGGGGGTGGACTATACTGATGACATCACCACAGTTTGTTTCTGACTGGTCAAACTGAGTGTTACAACTATCCTCTTGTTTAGGGTTGCCAACTCCCTGATAAATAAATAAGGGACACCTAGTTGCCTCTTTTTGTTTGTGTGAACCGAGCGATTTTTAAACTATTCGGCTCAAACCTGAATTTACATAGATGCATGTTTTTGTGATTTGAATACACGAAAAACAAATTATCATTCAACAATTTATTTTTTGAGCAAAATAACATATTTTTTTAAAACAGAAAACTCTCCGGCTTAACTTAAAACAGAATAAAAAGAAATATTTTTCTTTAACAGAGCTCTGTCCTGCTTAACTTAAAACCATATAAAACATTAGTCCACAACCCTGGTCCTCGAGAGTCGCGATGCTGCATGTTTTAGATGTGTCCCTCTTCCATCACGCCACAAAGATTACCGTAAATGTTCGTATAAAACACCCTGTTATTAATGATTCTACTGACATTTTACCGACTGTTTTTGATTCTCACGTAAATACGGGACAACGTGCGTCCCTTTTCAGCTCAATACGGGACGCGTAACTTTGTTTTTAAATACGGGACGATTCCGTTTTTCAAGGGACGGTTGGCAACCATCCCCGGTCTCCCCTACCTAATGAAGTGACATTAAAAAGAGATACACCCGCATCTGTTAGTGATGCTGTAGTGTTCCTGCACAGTAGAGTAGCTTTTCATGATGAAAGCACTAAGTCAGGGTCAGGAGAGATGAATGAAATGTTCAACAATGTGACTAAAATGAAGAAAATCAGACTCAAGGTACTAACCCCAACCCTAATGTGAAGTCTGGGATTGTACTTAAAATAAAACCATGATGTTTTGTGTTTTGTTTTTGTTTTTTTTACAGTGGATTTCCTGCACATCCAGTTCTGGGAAATGTATTTTTACTGCTACTTAAGTAATACAAGTATGATGCATTATTAATTTAATAAACCCCTAAAGGTAAGTTTGAGTTATGATGGTGATTTGATCTCATTCACTAATTGCTTATCATGTGAGATGTGATTAATGATTACACAACAGTGGCTTCAAACCGCCCCCCCTCCAGGACTTTGACAGGGGCCAATTAGGTCGCTGCCTCCGAGCCTCTCTGCACCGCTCGTCTTCCCAGTTTCTGTCTCTTGTAACTAAAATTCCCAAATCCAGCTCGCCTATGGTCCATCTGCTTATTCTTTGTCGCTCGGCTAACAGGGATGCAAACCTCATGAATTAACAAATATGTTATGGTTTCATAATGCTTTTACAGGAGAATGGGAATGATAATACAGTAAAAACAATCCGCCTAAGTGTGTGTTTTCTCCATAGGGTTTCTTCTTCTGTTGTTTTTCGCTTTGCGAGGCAGATGGATGGAATATCATCTGCAACTGGGAAAATCTTCCTACGGTGAGATCCTAAGCTGTGAGAGTGAGGGTCCCGTTACATTTAATAATAGAAAAGGCTGCTGCGTGGAGGGACTGGCTGCCAGAGCACACAAACCTGAGTGCACAGCTCCCCGTGGCCAGTGTGGTGACAGAGGCAGAGGCACTCAGCTGGAAGCACAGAGGAACGAAGGACGGTGGGTTTGAGCAAGGAAAGGAGTGGTGGGATTTACAGGGGTGAAGATGTGATGGGGTAGAAGGACAAAACAAAAAGGATGTGGTAGAATTTATAGTGTTGTAGCTACAGAGATTCAGGATGGAGGCGCTGAAGGACGAAAGGTTGCACGTAGGGAAAACCTCATTAGAGGGTGTGATTTCCATTTGAAGGACGACCCTGTGGGTGTTTCTACATCAGCTAAATCTTTATTAGAGAACACAATAAAAACAACTTCCTGCTCATTTGCTTTTCAGTGAAGCGAGACTTTATGCTTTATTGCTTGATTGCAAATACAGAAGAGGTCAAAAAAGCTGCCAGCTCCTGGTGCTCAGATGCAGACGAATGAAGGCACAGAGCCATGAAATCGACTGAAACACCAGTCAGCCCAGCAGAGACACAGATGCACCTCACAAGAAGATCACATGAGGGATTCAAAAACAAACAATGCAGCATTTAGAGCTGCAGCATTTATCTTTATGATGCAAAAAAGCTACTGAATGCTCATCAGCTGCATCAGTCAGCAGTGTCAGGATCTTCTGTCTACTCTTTTGCAATTAATCCTCAAAGTTTAGAGATTAAAAAAAGCTCTGAATCTTCACTGTTGCTCATGTATTTCACACAACCAAAAGTAGGTCAAATGCTGCTTGATTCAAACTGTTACAGTGCATCAGTCCAGCCTGATGTTTCCAGTACCTGTAGCCTCAGGATTCTCAAATCTGCTACAGGGTGAAGTTAAATATACAAACAGCCAGGACTGTGTTTCATCCATAACAAACAAACCCAAAGAAAACTGAACAGTGGATAGATGGAGATGGAGCCAACGAGCAGCCAGCCAAAAGAGGTGGTGATGTGCAAAGAAGATGCAGTCTATTAGTCATGCTGGAGGGTCAAACAACACACACTCACAGGGCTTCACGGAGGAAGCAGAAGTCCCAGAAGAAGAAGTTAACCACAAAGGGATCAATAGCCTGCGTGTTTTAAATCGAGAGTAAAATGTCACTCTGCTGAGCTGCCTGAGGAGATCAGGCTGCAGAGTCAGTGACCTCTTTTAAATTTCTCCTTAAAACACATTTTTATCAGAAATGATTTGCTGGTTTTACTTGATTTATACTGATCATTTGTATTTCTTTGTTTAAATGCTCGAGGGGTTTGTTTTACCGCCACTGTTCCACTTACATTTATTTTCTTATTTTGTAAAAAAAAAACTGTAAAACCTGACTTTAGACAGTGTTCTATAAATAAACATTATTATTATTCTGTCATCAAATGTCACATGAATCTATAAACCTTAACCAGGAATGTTGAGATGCAATTAATCACTGAATGTCAGGTGGTGTCATAAGGTGTTTAAACTACAATCCATCTTAAAGTGAAGCCACAGCTGCAGCACGAAAAGTGACATTAAGAAATAGGATGTCAGAGGGGAAGTGACATAAAATCAACACAAGAGTCTTTTGACATAAATACTTCACCGACTGAATGAATTGGATTTTACTTTATTAAATTATTTGATACAACATATATATTATAGCTTTAATAACAAAATGATTGTTATAAATCATGCTTTTTTAATAATAACACGTTAGAGCTCCAAACTTTACAAGAGGAACATACTTTAATATTATTATTTTTAAAAAGGGACTATGTATTTAGATTTTTGGAAATTTTCTCTCAATTAAACATAAAATCTTTGTCGAGATATGACTATAAAATAATGACATACCGCTAAATCACACATTACCGTAACTGAACCATTATCCTTGACCCGCCTGATTTGATGTACGATGCGTAATTTTGCCTGAGGTCGCCAGTTTGTCTTGTGTTTTGAGACTCGTATTAAAATGCAATCTGAAAAGCTACAAAAATTGACTGTAACACAAGCCAAATGTAAAACAAAAAAATTAAATCAAAAGATCAAAATCTAACTTTTGAATCTTATCGGCACTAAAACAACAACAAACCTGCCATGGTGCACACAAAAACACAATCGAGTAGCTTAACCCATGTGTTTATTAAAGCTTTCTTGCATTAAAAGTCCAGCATACATATCATCACAAAGGTACACTGCATTACAACAACACTCCGTAACAGCAGACAGTTGATTCCTGGACGGGACAGCACGACAAAACTTCAACCTACACCGCGTTATCGGCGCTAGTTTGAACCCAGCTGTGACACAACTCTGACACACAACTACTGCTGTACACAAACATGAGCACACTGACCAACACCGAGGATGTAGCGGAGTACGGTACCTGTGCTGCTGTCTTCAGACGGGGGGCTGGAAGTGAATGAATTTGTGATGCTGACTACAGAGCTAATGAATGGATGCTGCGCTGCCTAGCAACCAAACGACCAATGAAACAAATGGAAAAACATTCTATACGCACAACTGATTACATGTATTTAATTCATCAAAGGTTAGTGTCAGCGGCAGGCTATTCAGTTCATTACGAGGTAACGTACTTCATGTAACAATGATTACATAAAAAAACATGGTTAAAAACAAACGCACAGTAAAGTAAACATTTTAGTTCTTTATTTGTTTTAATTGTGCGATGGCAGCATAGTATTGCAAAACCTCCATAGTTATTTTCAGGCAGAAAGCAGAGAGTCAGTGTGGTAGCACGACATGTTTATATGCTCTCTGGGCAGCAACTACATCTACAGCTCCCTCTAGTGAGCTCACTGGGAAGTGTTCAGTTTGTAGAGCAGTGGACTGTGTCCTGTGGAGGGGATTTTTGCAGCAGCTTCCCAGATAAAAACAAACCCTGTTATAAGAAACATACCCTCCAGCTATCTCAAGTGTTTACCAGTCCTAAAATATGAAATCCTATCAGTCACTGGGGAGAGCACAACGCTCATCGGATGTGAGACATCTCCTCCAGAAAAGGTGTCTTCATGCAGCCTGTGCAAAGCTGATCCATCCACAGGGGGGCTTCGTGCTGCAGAGGGGTGCGGCGAGGGTAGAAAGTGTAGGTGAGGTCATAATTCAACAGACAGCTGAGAGAAGCCATGTATATGTCTGAGAAACGACACAGACGTCTGGAGAAGTAGGTGGGGTTGTGACACGTTCTGAAGATGCTGCCGAACTGAGGATTGAACAAGTTCTTTGTCATCACCCTGGGACAGACAAGGTGAAGGTCAGAGTTAATATCATATGAAGAACATAAGCAGTTACATACAGTTGTGGAAATAAGCATTTACAAAATAAAAGTCCTCAACGGTCTGTAAAGTATTCAAGTGAAATCTTCTTAAATTATCAACAGTAACAGTCCTCATGATGCAACAAGAATAACCAGCACTGGTGTAATATTAATACATGCTCATTACCAGTGCAATCATGCAACAATATTTTAATGTTTAATGTAATATTTTAGATGTAGCTCATTTTATACAGTTTGATATTTTAACTTATTGTCGGTACAGCTGAGTAGAAGTATACCTGTGCATGAATACATAAGTATGTCAGCTCTGTGCAAATACTTGAGCAAACACCACAGTGCAGACCTGTTAACAGTGTCACTGGGTTCACTGGGAGGTGCTGCACATTGAGTGAAGGCTTCAAATAACAAGACTGACCTGAGTTCCTCCCTTTCCTTCTGCCACTCCACAAAAACCTTTTTAGAGTCTTGATCTCGGTGTATCTGGAATATTAAAGAACAGTGTGATCAGGTTTAGTTCAGCTGATGTGTAAAAACATGTATATTTACTCAAAGACAGAGTTCTTCCCACAAATTAACAAACAATGTTCTGATCCTGGGTTTTAAACGTGACACACACAACTTGTTTGAGCCAGATTGACAGAGTTGTCTCGACCACATTTTTGTACTTCCTTCAGTCAGTAGCACAATAGCCATTCACGCCATGTAAACAGAAGTTACAGACTCACAGGCAGCTTGGAAAGTGGAAAATATTTAAGTTTTAACATCCTGTTTTGTCAACATGTCATTATCACATGAGTTAAGAGCGTGTTGACAGACAGCTGGAACTGTGGGCTGGACGGTGTTTAACACTGAAACAGTCCTGTCAGTGTCCCTGAGTGCAAACAGTAAAAACTCCAGATAACTCAGCGTTTAACTTCTCACCTGGAGGCGCTCCATCAGACCAGTTAAAGCCTGCAGCCAGGTGAGGTTCAGAGCGTACCGCTGTGTGCTCACCACTTTGGTTTCATGCTCCAGCTCAGGCACAATGGCACCTGTACGCCAGCCGTGTCGCAGCATCAGGTCCTGCAACAAATAGTAGAGTTATAGTGAAGTGCATCCAGTAATAGTAAATACAGGGAATCCTTATATCATGTGAGGATGCATATAGTTTTCATAACAGGAGGATTTTATCCAGAGGTAAACATGTGGCTCTTGAGGTGGGACACATGGTCATATTTAACAACAACACTGTTTAGAGTCAATATCTAAGCAGCTATGAGCTATTATCACTTTTTGTGTATTTATTGTACAGCATGTATTTAAATCTCATTTATTCCTTTATACTGATCTTGACTCATCTTACAGTATCTTGCTTTTCTTACTGATTAGACACAAAATAATCCCTGGTTCAGCATATTCATTGTTTTCAGTAGGTAATATGTGTACATGTCTCACAGTATGCAGTAACCCAAGTAATTGTTTATAGTAAATCAGTATGGAGCAGTCTGTAACGCCATCTAGTGTTAGATATTTTCACTGTGCAGCCCCATCTGACCCCACCCTAATCTCACACTGGGATTTTTCTGAATTGTGCAACAGATGGAGACAGTGGGCATCTGTGCTTTGTGTGTTTTTAAAAGTATCTCCACCACACATAGTGTATGATGGTAAATCTGGATGTTCCCACTGGTTATACTTGTACGTTAATGCTACTACAAACATCATTTCCTGTAGCAATTCCCCATTTTCTTTAATGTTTGTTGGAGACATCCAATAAATCACAAAACACAAACGGATGAGTCATATTCTGGGACGCTGTTGCAGTGACTCATCGCTGATTAATTTCCCCCATGCTCTGCTACTTACAGCCAAGTCACTGTAAAGATGGTCTCCAAAGTAAAGCACCTTTGATCCTCTCCATCCTGTCAGCCTCAGAAAGTCAAATAAGTTTCCCTGAAACAAGAAGAAGACAAACTCCAGCTCTTTCATTTGTTGAGACACAAAACAAGTAAAGACATGCAACTTTGAAAACATGTAAAAACAGTTACACAGAGAAATACCAGTCAGTGAAATCAACCAAATGACCAGGGGCAACGCTTAGTTTTCAGTTGAGTTGGAAAACAGCCTCGAGTGTCACTAACCTGTTTGTAAATCTGTCCTTTGTCCAGACTCTTTATCTTCTCCCACTGAAGGTCTCCATTACTGTCCAAACGCCTGAAAGGTCTGTAAGAGTCACAGTTTAAAGGATCGTACTGACATCACCGCCTTCAAACTGAAGTGACTGAGTAAAGTAAACAGCTGCTCACTTGATACAGTCCGTGAAGAAGTGAGGTTTATCTGCCTGAACAATGACCACATCGAAGAAGTCCCTCCAGTCTTTTCCCACCATGTGCGTCATCCCTTTATCCCTACAAACAGCAAAAATATATGCAGAAGTAAAACACTTTGCAACACAAGTGCGCAATAAACACTCAAATTAGCAACACTTACACAAAACTGAAGGGACTGTTGGTGATGAGAAACAGTTTCTTTCCGTTACTGACCAATCGCTGCAAAACAGCCTCGGTCTCGTCTCCTCTCAGAATGAACTTATCTGTAAAAGTCAAGGAGAAGAAGTCAGTAACACAAACCATGACTCTGAGGTCACTGCATGTGCAACAATGTGCTGACGTGATACAAAAACCAGAACAAAGCAGAGCGGATCCTCACCCAGATCTTGCATCACCCATTTATACATGAAGCCTTTGAGGTGAACCATGCCGATGGCTTCCTGGGGATTAAATGTGCACATGTTTGGTTAATGTTTTTCCTCAGCAGGTTAAACAATAATTAGGTTTCCTATTATTCTCAAGAAACCACTTCCCAAGACATTTTCTGTGTGATATACGACTTTATGATAAATGGGAATCACAACATTTTTAGTTTATTCTTCACAAAACCACAACTTTAATCTTAGAAAATTCAAGTTGCAGCTTTTCAGGAAATATTTGAGGGGTTTTTTCTTGTAAATTTGCAACTTTAATCTCAGATAACAAATTTGAGACTTTAAGGTATTTCT
The DNA here is from genome assembly GCA_900323345.1 of Pseudochromis fuscus. Classification (NCBI taxonomy): domain Eukaryota; kingdom Metazoa; phylum Chordata; class Actinopteri; family Pseudochromidae; genus Pseudochromis; species Pseudochromis fuscus. The sequence goes on along the minus strand of OOFC01001740.1, from coordinate 403 downwards.
TGGAAAAAAGCTCAGTTTTTACTCCAAAGAAGACAACAATTTAAAAATTGTTTTTCCAGGACAAATCAGAGGTTTACAGAGGATTTTTTTTTAGTTGTTTCTGTCAAAAAATACTCTATAGAGAGAAAGTGGTGTCCTATTATCAAATGAGAAAATAAAGCAGTAATGGCCTTGCAACTGAAAACCGTCAGCCCTCCAGACCGAGAGGAAAAACAACCATTGTTCTCGGCCCATGGGAGTCGAATGTAAACTGTTTCTGAGGTCGGCAGATTCCTGATCCTCCAACTGACAAACCCCAGCACGTAAAAACAGACACACTGCTACAGGGTGAGAGAGACCAGGACTGAAAACACAGAGAGTAACATTAGATACAGCCAGACGGGATGGGGGGGCGGGACTCACA
>OOFC01001730.1:1518-14735 GCA_900323345.1 Pseudochromis fuscus | reverse complement strand
AAATACACACACACACTCTCTCTCACATGCACACACACACACACACACACACACACTCACACACAGATACACTATCGGGACATGTACACTATCAGGACCTGTACACTATGAGGACACATACACAATCAGGAAACGTACATTATTAGGAAACACTCTCTCTCACATGCGCACACACACACACACACACACACACACACATACATAGATACTCACAAACAGATGCACTATCGGGACACATAGACTATCAGGAACATGTACACTTTCAGGACACATACACTATCAGGATACGTATTTTATTAGGAAACACACTGTCTCTCTCTCTCTCTCTCTCACATACACACACACTCACACATGCACTATCGGGACACATACACCATCAGGACATGTACACTTTTAGGACACATACACTATCAGGACATGTACATTACCAGAACTCGTTCACGATGAGGACACACTCTCACACACGCACACACACACACACACACACACACTGTACACTATCAGGACACATACACTATGAGGACACATACACTATCAGGACACAAACATGAATTGGACATGTTCACTAACAAGACATGTACACCATACATACACGCACACTCACTCTCTTTTACACACACACACACACACACACACACACACACTATCGGGACACGTACACTATCAGGACACATACACCGTCAGGACATGTACACTTTCAGAACACATACACCATCGGGACACGTACACTATCAGGACACATAGATTATCAGGATATGTACACTTTCAGGACACATACACTATCAGGACTCGTTCACGATGAGGACACAGTCCCTCACACACGTGCGCACACACGTGCGCACACACACGCACACACACACACACACACACACACACACTGACTTACATAACCCCCCTGGGCTGTTTGTTTTGCTGTTTATATGAAGTAATGGGCTGTTGGGAATGGACTGTAATTGAATGGGTCACCATGGGTGGTGTGTCTGTACATTGTGTGTGTGTGTGTGTGTGTCAGCTACAGGGTTAATTGAGGGCTGGTGGGAAAATGCATCTTAACTTCTGTTTACTCTGATGCTAACGGCTCCACAGAGACTCTTTACTCTTCCTGGAATAACAAACTACTCACTCTGTGTAACTGTACATACATGTGTGTATTTTTATGCTTGTGACACACACACTGGAAGTTGTGTGTGTGTGTGTGTGTGTGTTAACATGAGGAGAGAGGGGTTGTGACCTGGAATAACAAACTTCACCGAGTGGCGTTCCCAGCTCTCCGTCTCAAGCTCGGCATTCCCGAGATGCTGATGTCACTGAGCAGGACGCCAGGATAGTTTGGAGATCTCCACTGCTGTGCTGCTGTAGGGACCGTCATTAAAAATGCACCCACATTGTTCAAGTATGGCCTCATCCTCTACACACCAGGACAGCAGGACACAGCAGTGGCTGCCAGAAACTTTACCCAGAATATATTAGAATGACCAAACTACCTTTTTGTGTTGTTGGAGGCTCAATGTGAACAATTTAAAGACTAAATTTCAATCCTGAGCTTCTGTCCTTTGTGTGTCACCTGTAGAAAATGAGACCAATCAGGATCAACATTAAAGCCACTGAAAGCTGAAGAGAATAATGTTAATATATTGTCATAATAATATAAAAAGTGGTCCAAGGAGGACAGCTGGTGAAGTGGTGACAGGTTCATGGCGACTGGGCTGGATGATTATTAGTTTATTAAACAGCTGGTTTAATATTGTGGCTGATCAGAGTATATTGACGACTTTCCCTGTAAGATAAGATGGAACTTTATTAATTCTGAAGAAAGTCATTCTGATAAAATTACAGTACAAACATAAATTATAAAAACCCAGTGTTAGGTGTTCATATTACTGCATTTATTTATTTTTGTTGTTAGTTTTGTCTCCTGTCATTCCTCCCATCACAAACCCACCCGACTTCTAAACAGCATAAGGGGAAAAAGCTCAACAAACGTTTGTCTTCCTCCAGATGCCTACGCCATCGTGTCCTTCCTCCATCAGTCCCAGAAGACGGTGACAATGCGTAACACCCTCAACCCCACTTGGGACCAGACGCTCATCTTCTACGAGGTGGAGATTTTTGGCGACCCTGAGACGACGATGACGAACCCTCCTAACGTGGTGGTGGAGCTCTACGATCAGGACTCATACGTGAGTGTCTGCGCTTTTGTTTTCATGTTTCTCTTTTTATTATTTATTTATTTTCAACATTTTGTGTTTTATTTTAAACGTCCAGGGAGCAGATGAGTTCATGGGCCGCTGTGTTTGCCAGCCCTCCCTGACCCCCACACCACAACTGGCCTGGTTCCCGATTCGCCGAGGAGACAAGAACGCCGGCGAGCTGCTGGCCGCCTTCGAGCTCATACGCAGAGAAAAGGTCAGAGGTCAAACCTCCACTTGTAACATCATCAACACTCCCTTAACTTTCTGCTTCTAGTTCATTTTTCATATAATAATCCAACAACTTTAATCAAAAATCCTTTTAGTTTTATTACATTAATTTTATGACACCAGTTAATCTCTTTATTCTGTGTCTACAGCCGGCGGTTCATCATATTCCAGGTCAAGAGGTTAGTTCAGTTTTTCTGCAACTCCTTGTTTGCTGTGTATTTTTGTGCATTTTTAATCTTTAAAATCAATCTTTGTCTCGTCTCACCCGCAGGGAGACATCCTGACCTCCACCCACGTTCTCGACGAGGTAAAAACCACAGTTTCCCCACAGAGCTGTCACAAAATCTAAATTGAAATAAAACTGTACAACTTGTGAAATTAAAACAGCCCATATGAGAGTGAAAAGATTGGATTGGCACATTTCAAAAACAATCAAAAACTAGATTTTCTTGATGCTGTTTTACCTGTTTTTTCTTATGATGCCCTCCTTCCTGTGTCTGCCCCTCACAAGAAAAGTATAGAAGTAATCTGATTACTTTGTAGATCAGAATCATCCGAATTTTTATTGTCAGAGCAGTTCATTGAAATGAAAAGCTTGACTTTAAAGTGCAGGTCCCATGACAACAAATCACATTAAACAATCAACGCCTGTATTCAACATCAAACAGAAAAGCATTAACCTGCATTCAGAATACATAATGTGCAGTGCATAGAGATATATTGACATGAATGAATAATATTACATAAATATGTCTATTGGCAGTTAATTCATGTTCAGCAGGTTAATGGGATAAAATATGTCTCTGACTCTGTTCCTACTTCAGTTAAAATGCTCCGACAGAGACTTGTTGTATCTTTTTATTTCACTGCTCTTCATCTTTTTTTCTTCACCTCCTCAGTTGATGTTTCCAGGATTCCTCTCTGAACACCTGCAGCAATGGGTACAATTTAGAAATACAGACAATACAAAATCCACCCCATCTGTAGTGTCCATTCACACACATAACATCACACATCATCCATGCATGTTACAGACTGGCCCAGCTTCCTTATCTAAAACCTCATCTGTTTAATGTCTGTAGCTGCTCATCTTTGTTCTGTTTTTTTAGTTTTTCCTTCACTAACAGTTTGGTTTACTTTGTATTATAGTCTGATGATCTATGGAAGCCCAAAGAGGACATGTGTAAACATTTTACATTTTATTTTTTCACAATATGCAGGAAGATTACAGACTGATTCATATGTGATGTGACTTCTGCAAACTGTTTCATTTATCATCTGAAGATGTTTAAAATAAAACTACGTGGTTTCCTTGACATAATGGAAAAGGTGCTTTGGATCACTAAAAAACTAATCTTGTTATAGCGACATCAAATTATATTTGTCAAAATCATTTTCTGTATTTTGAACAACCTTCAGCCTTCCATAGATCTTATAGGTCTTTATGCTAGCTGTGAAAAACTGTCATGGTGTGTTCATCAGAGTTTTATTTAATATTTGTGGGATTTTGAACATCGAAAGCATGTTTGACATGCAGCTACTAAACATCATTTAACCTTCCTTTGTGTGGATGTGACTCATAGACTGTGTACAGCAATGCAACTGGAGCTCAAAAATGAGGCCAGAGGTGCAAAGAAGTGCAGTACTCCTGACGGCCACAAGGTGCTGACTCCAAACAACTCCAATTGACTTGTATTAAAAAAATCCTCATTTTCAATACTGAAATATTCAGTCATATTTCTTCCACAAGTCATTCTGATGTCATCAGATAAAGTCAACTCTTCTTTTCAGAGATCTGGTGGGAGGAGTTAGGGGCGGGGTTAATCTGATTGACAGGTCTGGTCTTCCAATGAGACAAGAGACAAGAAATAAACTCGAGTGTCATTCACATTAGACAGTATCCTTAGGTTCAGAGGTAAGACCCGCCTCCTCACTCCTCCCTTCATATCCAAATATGGTCACTTCTGGCTCCAAACAACCAACATGGCCATGTTCAAATCCCAAACTCCTGACATCGTATCAGCTTCGTCCATTCTGTATACAGTATATGATGTGAACAGAACAACGTTTTCTGGGAGTAAACAGCAGAGCTCGCTGTCTTGTGTCTCTCATTAATCCCATGAGCTGTCGCTGACCTGCCACTGTCCTGTGTTCCCACTGGCAGCCGGAGGAGTTGGACCTCCCCTACCCGCCCCCTCAGAGGGAGCCCAACGTCTATATGGTTCCTCAGGGAATCAAACCTGTTCTGCAGAGAACCGCCATCGAGGTAACGCTGAGATCTGCTCTAACTGTGAACTTTGATTGAACGTTGAATAGTTCAAAAACAGAAACACCGAAGTAATGGCCAGTGAGAATACTTCCCTCCTTTTCTGTCTCCTCCTGTAAGGTCTTGGCGTGGGGCGTCCGTAACTTGAAGAGTTTCCAGCTGGCCAGCGTTACCTCTCCGAGCCTGCAGGTGGAGTGTGGAGGCACCATGGTCCAGAGCTGCGTCATCCGCAGCGTGAAGAAGAAGCCAAACTTTGACGTCAATACACTCATCCTTGATGTGGTGAGAGCACAGAGACATACTGTACCGTGTACACACACACACACACACACACACAGTGTAATCAGCGCAGAGGCCCGCTGCTTTCATGGCTAATGAGAGTTCTGCTGTGATGTGGTCTGCTTTGGTCATTTATCTTCATCAGTGAAGCCACAATAATGGCAGAGAAGAGGAGGACTCTTTGCCTCCTTCTCTTTTTCCAGGAACAGAACAAGTCTCCTGGTACAGAAGCAGAACTCTGCTGCAGAGGTTCCCAGTTCACTTCCAGAGCTGTTTTACCATCAAAACCTGAACATTTCTGCAGCTCAGGGTTGTAAAGATGCAGGGCGGGGGACTTTTCCCATTGCATATACATTACTAATGCAACATAAATACAGGGTGGAGATTTTTATCATGGGTATGGCCAAGGTACAATGCTTTTAAATGAATGTTGCCATAGAACGAGGTCATAAACTCAACTGTAACTGATGCCTCGTAAAGCCGACGTTATGCTTGTAGTATGTCTTCAATCTGTGTGTTACCGGTGATGCAGAAAGGGCTGAGATATACGACAGGTTTGAGTTTTCATTAGATTTATAGAGTAAAATGGGCAGTTGAGGAGCCTAGAAAACAGGAGAACAGGTCAGTTATTCTGATACCATGCCAGAGAGTGTGGTAAGACACCGGGAGTTTGTCATAAGGTCACATATGTATTATAAGGAGAAGTTTATTCAACTGGCAAATGTTTGAAGTTGCGCTGACACAACATTTCCAGAGTATCTAGATCAGGGGTGCCCAACCCTGGTCCTCAGTTCCCCGATCCTGCATGTTTTAGATCAGGGGTCTGCAACCCTGGTCCTAGAGAGCCGCTATCCTGCATGTTTTAGATGTTTCCCTCTTCCAACACACCTGATTCAAATGATCAGCTCATCACCAAGCTCTGCAGAAGCCTGATAAGGATCCTGATCATTTGAATCAGGTGTGTTTGAAGAGGGAAACATCTAAAATAGGGGCCCCCGAGGACCAGAGTTGGGCACCACTGATCTAGAGCAATTTGATTGGACCATTGAAACACAATGAAACAACATCGTTAGCACTACGTACTGTAGCATCTCTCCATAAAGACGCCACTACACGTGTTGCACCTCATTGTACGCCTCATAGTCAACACCAAAAACCAACCTGCCGAACACCATCCAACCTACAGCAGGACGTTTATCGTCACTTAGCAACCAAACTGAGGCCATCTTCAATGACACTCTGTAAAACCTGTAACACAGATTGTTTTCCAATTGAATCATTTGCAACTCAGCTAACATTGACTGACAGGTCTGTCCTCCAATGAGACCAGCCCAGGACCAGGAACTGTATTGTTTCTCAGGATTGTAACATAAGAACCACATGGGCTCGTCCGGGATTTGAACCCAGGACCTCTCGCACCCTGAGCAAGAATCATACCCCTAGACCAACGAGTCCCACATGTATGTAAATCTGATGCAGTAGTCCTGACACCTTGATGAAATACTGACTAATCATTTTATTTATGCATTTTCCAGTGTATTATATCTTCTTCTCCATCCCACTTCAGGCCCAAGAGGTACCTCCTACCAATCCACTGGTGTTGTTAGAATTATTGAGGAGCCTGGTCTCCAGTGAGGCCGAGGCTAAAGTCTAGTCTCAAACACATTGGATAGTGTCCTTAGGTTCAATGGTTACACCCGCTTCCTCACTCCCATCATATCCAAATATGGTCACTTCTGGCTCCAAACAACCAACAGGGCAACGTTCAAATCTGCCGATCTCCTGGCCACAAACCAACTGGCGATGTCACGTTAGCTGAAATTTTATAATTTCTTTAGTTAACCAGCAGCGATGTGATCTGAACGACACAAGTGGGTTAAAACAGAGATCCAGAAAAGTTTAGGTGAAACATAAACAGCTTTGCCCAGAGAAGTTGAGCATCCTTCAGTTCAGTTACACTCTTTTGAACGTCTGGTGTTGTTTCCAGTTGTTACTGTACTTGTGTGACTCACAACAATTGGCTCCTCCAGAATAAACCACAGGAAGCTACAGTTAAGTGTGCTGTTTATGTGGCACCCAAAAGGCTCAAGCTGTGGTAAGTATTTCAAGAGGGAATAGGTCAGAGCGTATTCATGCAAACAAGGAAACACAAATGTTACCACAAGAACAGCTGCTCTCTTCTGTTGCCTTTCTACCTCTGCACTGAGCATGCATGTGGTTTTGTTTTGCAATTGGTTCCACCTAAATGTCACATCACTGACATATCTAATAAAATGGGATAGACAAATCAAATATATTTTTACTTTAGCGCTGTTGAAGTGAAGGTGTATTGCTACTTAATTTGAAATGTATTTTTTAGTCATTTAAGGGAATAGATTATTTGAAGCACCAACACCACCAAGCAAACACCTGTGGTATAATGTGGTACATTTAGTTTGTGCTCAAGTTAAAAATTAAGAAAATAAAAAAATTGAAAGTGAAACACAATTTTATGATTAGCCGTTATAGCCAATAGTCCAATTTCATCTTCAGATATAAACCAAGTAACGCTGCCTTTCTCACTTTTTACTGACACTGAAGTCGTCTTAGTTAAATGAACTACACTGAAAAATGCGAGACTGGTTTCAGAAAGTGTTTTCTATGCTGGTTCATCCATAGACTACATATGTCACCTGTTGGTTTGTGGGCACATTTTAAAACCAGGAGTTTGGCTTTTGAATGTTGCCATGTTGGTTTTTGGAGCAGGAAGTGACCAAGGCAGTTTCTCAATATGCGTACTTGCGTTCTCCCGTACTCATGAATCGTCATCAGTCAGAGACCAAGTCTGGCTGAGAACACATGAAATACCTGGATGTGTTCTCGCTCCTCCCTCATTATCGAGTCTGCATCAGACCAGACTTGTGTGGACTTGGGGAAGCCAAATAACCCATTTCACAACAGCAACAATGGCGGCAGAAGAGAAATCACACAACTGTTCTGGCGCTCTCACAAGTCCGTACTTAGAAGTTCGACTTGCGAGTACATTCTCACCAAGTACTTGAATACGGACTTGTGTACTTTGTATTGATAAATGACCCATATTTTGACATGAATAAAGAGGGCGGGTCTTAGTCTTAAACCAGAGGACACTGCCCAGTGTATTTGAGACTCTAATTCAGGTGTGATCTCATTGGATACCAGACTTGTCAATCAAAGTAACCATGTCCCAAAATCCTCCCCTTTCTGAAGCCTAATATCTCAAATGATTTTCACATGGACCAGATCTCTGAGAAGAAAAGTTGACTTTAACTAACATCAGAATGACTTGTAGAAAAAATGTATGGACTGAATATTTCATGATTGAAAATGAGGATTTTTTAATTTTTAGTTCATTTGGGAACCAGCATGTAGTGACCAGTGGTGGTGTTGCACTTTTTTTGCACCTTCACATTGGCCTCATTTTTGAGGCTTCATCTATTTCTATATACACTCCATGGTCTACACCTAACCCCACGTCACCAGGAAGTTTTGATTCACTCATTTATTTTAATCAACCCTGCCACAATACACAGTCATTAGTTATTCTTCACATGTAAAACTGTCCTCTGAGAATATATTTCCACCGGGTTTACATTGGTGCCATTACATTCCACCTAAGTGTTTTCTTATGAAAACCTAAACTGAAATATGGAAATGTTATGCACATTTTTCCTAACAGCAGCTCCAAAAAACAGGCTCGAGAGTTTAATGTTAACAATATTAAGGTCTGAAGTTGATCACCTCGGTGTTTTATTATGACAGCTTTAACTGGAGTATGGAAATATTCACATATTTTTCCCTTAAATACAGATCCTTGCTCTGGCTCCTGCAGTTTAATGTTAACAAGATTAAGGTCCTGTTTTGACCACCGCAAGAGTGTGACAGCCTCAACCGGACTGTGGAAATATGCACATATTTTTCCCTTAAATCCAGCCCCTGAATTGAGGCCAGGCATTTAATGTTAACAATATTAAGGTCTTAAGTTGACTGCGTAAGTGTTTTCGTTTGCCACCGGGGCATAAGAAAATGTCATGTGCATAGTTTCCTTAAGTCCAACTCTTTGAAGAGTCTAACCACCTAATGTTGGCTCTCTCAGTTTATTGTGTGAGTTTAGCATCATCAGCTTCACTTAAGCCTTTTTCTTTTTTTAAGGTCGAATTGATTACAGACACTAACTCTTCTTTTTTATTTGACTCGGTTGAAGTAATAGTGTTACACAGATATTGTCTTGAATGTATCTGCTATGAGGTTTCATGTTGAGGCTGGTCTGTCTGAGTTTCAGATACAGACGCTGTGCAAGCTCTGCCAACTCCAGCACCTTCATTATCAGAGATTTTCAACAGGCTCGGCAGGTCAGGTGATGGTCTGCTTGTCTTGTGAAGCCTCTGCTGCATTTGCCGAACACTCGAGCGGAGGTGTATGAAATATGAGCTGTGGCGGTTGCTGGAATTAAAAATGACAGCGTGAACATTTTGTACACTGCTGAAGAAAGCGAGGAGTGTTGCAGTGGAGAGGTCTCATTTTGACACAAATAATAAACAAACAGGTCAACGCTGTGGAGGAGTCTGCAACCTGCGAATAATTATGTTAAAATCTGTGAAATTAATGATAAAACATCACCTGATATATTTCTTTTTAATTACAGCAGCTGTATTCATAGAACACATGCCTGTAAAAACTCTGATGTTGATCATTCAAAAAGGTTTAAGCAAACTTTATTTATATATCTTTCAAAACAGTGTTACAGAAAGTTTTCACAGAAATAGTTAAAAGTAAAATGAACTGCTAAGAAGTAGGTTAACAGTTTAAATAAAATTCATAATTCAATCAGGGAGCAGGGACAGGAAGAAAAGCTTGTTCCTGGCATGGTGAAATAATTTTGCGTGTGAAGTGATTTTTAAATATGGGACGAAGTGCGTCCCTCTTCAGGTCAATACAGGACGAGTAACTTTATTTTTTAATATGGGACGGGTCTGTTTTTCACGGGACGGTTGGCAACCGTAATGACAGGATATGAAGAACATGAAGATACAGAGGGAGAAAGGGCAGGAAGATAGACAAGACCAAACCAGACAAATAAACTGAAAGTACTAAACAAGAAACAAGACTGATTCTGATTCTGATTCAATGCTTTATTTTGAACATGTGTAAAAAAAAAAAAACAACAACAACAAAAAAAACAAACAAAAGAAACTCAAAACAACGCAAATGGTTTTAACTGTCACATGTTCAAAAAGGAGTAGGATGAAGCATAAGCTTATTTTTTTTCCTACCCCTTTCTCCACTACCGCAACATTAACAATTAATTAATCACCCATATACATGCATAATTTACATATAGACATAATTGCAAAGAAAGGAAAATAAGTAGTGTAAAAAAAAAGAAAGTATATAAATGTTCAGTGAATGTTGACGCCCCTCTTCCTCCCTGTACCCTGTGAAAACCATGTGTTTTCACAGACTAAACCAGAAAAACTAAATACAAGAAATCATGAAAACAATCAAAACAAAGCAGAAACACATGAAGTCATGACAGTAGTAAAACACAACACTCAGTGAGCGCAGCCCTCTGCCAGGGGATCATCCAGCTGTACTGATGCTGTAGACTGAACAGTGTTGCCCTCTTGTGGTGAAATAGCAACACTGTCACGTTAAAACTTTCGCCAAGATGACAGATAAAGATTTTTCTTTCTCGGATGTTTTCCCATCATCTGATCTTGCCCAAAATTTAAGTATTTGTTATTATTTCTCCCTGATCTGATTTGTTCCTCTTTTTATCCCATCCACCAATCGTGTTGACTCTACACACATGAATTAAATTAACTGTGTGTGACTAAATTAAAATGTGTAAATGAATAAATAAATAATTCAAAATACTAGTTTTTTAAATGAGCTTTTGGTTGAAACTCAGTCTGACAATAATTAAATCTGTCACTTGCATCAGGAGCTGTGGTGACATGTGATGACAGACGATGGTTTCACATGGTTTTCTTGTATGAACAGAACAAATCACATTGTCCATTTAAATAAATGTTGTTTTTTTTAGGGGGTGAAAAGTCTTGGACAGAGATCTTTACTCAAAGTGACATCTGTGCCCTGATTTCCTCTCACAAAGATCAAATCTCTACCTCAGTGGATTCAGTCATTTCCTTCTTTAGTATAGGTGCGGCCTGTGAAGGTGTAATGATGCCCTGATTGGACACTCACCAAGGCGTAACCAATCAACCTCGGACAATCAGCAGCCAGAGCCAATCAGCATCAGGCAGGCAGGCAGTGTAACCAATTAGAGACAAGTGTTAGGGAGCACAGGGAGGTATATATATATATACAAAAAACTGTGCTCTCGCCCTCCCGGGCGGTCTTGTGTATCCTCTCAAGCTCGGGTCCTCTACCAGAGTCCTGGGAGCCTGAGGGTTCTGTGCAGGATCTTTGCTGTTCCTAGGATGATTGTGCTCTTCTGGACCAAGGTCTCAGATGGTGCTCCTGGTATCTGTTGGAGCCATCCACCCAGCTTGGGGGTTACTGCCCCTAGTGCCCCGGTCACCACTGGCACCACTGACGCCTTCACCCCCCCACATCTTCTCTAACTCCTCTCTGATATAAATATATATATATATGTTTTTCTTTCCTTATTCTGTTTCTCTTTTTCAGAGACTTCCCTGTGAAGAGCTCTACATGCCGCCGATCATCATCAAAGTCATCGACAACCGTCAGTTTGGGAGGAAGCCGGTGGTCGGTCAGTGCACCATCCGGTCTCTGGAGGAGTACCGGTGCAGTCAGGAGGAGGACGGAGCTGTGGACGAGGAGGAGGAGGAGGCATGGAGACGTAAGACACAAACTGATTCATGTACAAAAAAAACATATAAACACACATCCAGACAGATGAGTAACTTTGGAATTGTTTGTTTGTGTAGGTGAGGCGCCTCAGTTCATCTCTGAGGAGGTTTTTATTGACATTGACGATGAGGAGCCGCTTGTGGTCGACCAGGTAAAACCATCTTCTAACCATTGGTTAGCATTACATCTAAATAATGAGAAAAGTCCATCACTGCCTCTGTACTGAGTGTTTTTAACAACTTCTTTGAAGAGATGGGTTCTTGTACCACTTATCACTTTCTGACAAGGTATTTCACAGGGATAGTAAAGACTCCTTAATTTGGTGGGTGATTTAATTGTAAGCTATATTTTTATTATAGGTTTATATTTGTATTCTTATATTCTTATACTTTTTAGGCACAGAGGATTCAGATACTAGTGGAATACAAAACTATTTTAAAATAGTTCAAGAACATCATAAATAAATTGTATAAATTCTTCGTCAAAGTTGTTACAAACCAAATATGTTGAATTCACAATAACTCCACTCCTATAATTATACAGCACTACTATACATTTGTTCCTGCACATCCTCATGTTGCTAATTTAAATACAGTGTGAATGGTAGACTCCACCACTAATGATGAAAAATGTCTTAATCTGTATGACTTCAATCTGGAAGAACACGCTGCCTGAAATCCACTTTTCATTGGTTTTTCGTAGATTAAATTTGCCTCATTTTGTATAATAGTCCTGGATAAATTTGCTCAGTTTATACAAAGAAGTGTCTACAAAGTGTAACTGTCCACACCACCCTTTCAGGTTTGTTCAGTTCATGCAATTCATGAAATATTATTCTGAAATCCTCTTGAAGATGGGAAACAGTGAAGCTTCTGTTTGAAAAATGAAAATAATTATATTCATATTCAATAGATGCCGTCACAGGTTATTACATATATTGAGTGAATCTCTCATTAGATTGATGCAAAGATGTCTCTGCTGCTGCTGGTTGTCCCGGAAACCTTTAAACTGCAGCTGAACTTTTTCTTCTGCAGTTGTTCTTCATTACAGTAAAGTGGTTTGATACCTAATGATCCAGAGATTTTCCTAATGCATGTATGGGAGTGTTTGTGTGTGTGTGTGTGTGTGTGTGTGGTGACATTTGTGTTGTTTTTTAGTGTGTGTGCTTCTTTGTGTGAGTGTCTAAATGTGAGCTTCTTTGTGGCGTGAGGAGTGTAAAGGGCAAGTATGAAACACTCATCTTTCCACAGGGTGTGTGTGTGTGTGTGTGTGTGTGTTCAGTTATGAGGACTGTTTAAATGTGTGTGTTGGTATCTTGGTCTGAATGTGTGTTTCTCTCTGTGTATATGTTCAATGGTACCAGCAGCATAAATAAACATATTCTGACATGATGACAT
>OOFC01001729.1:0-12427 GCA_900323345.1 Pseudochromis fuscus | reverse complement strand
TAACGCTACATGCATCAGCCATCCCTGCCTTTAATGTAGCCAGCGGTGGAGGGGCTGGGGGGGAGGTGGGGGCGGTGGTAAAGTGTGGGTGTGAGAGGTGTGCGAGGTGAGGGGGCATCTCGGTGGTCTCAGGGCCAGAAAAGCCTCCTAAAAAATGAGGAAGATGAAGAGGAGGCGAGGAAAAGACATGATAGAGACGGAGTGGAAATCTCATGGTGGAATAACTCCCTGAAAGCATGTCAGCGTCTTCAGTGGAGACGGGGAGTGAGGGTGACAATCCTGTCTCGGGGTATAAAATCCTCTAAAACCCTCGGAGATAGATATCTGCTGCACTGCAGAGAGAATAAATGATTTTAGGAGGGATCTGGATGAAGCTTTACAGTAGTTTGTGGAGATGACGTGCAGCTCGGAGAGGTACAGTACATCTGCTGCTGATGCTGCACAACCACACGACAGCAGGTCTGTGGATGATGTGAAGGATGTTTCAGTGGATGGAGAGTTCAACAGTGTCCAGGAGGAACCAGCAGCTCATCAGTCTGGATCAGTCTGAGCTCTCATCTTATTGGATGGTTCACTTTTTATTATTATAATCTCATAATAACACAACATATTTCATTGGAGATGCTGCTTCACTTCTAACAGTTAATACAATAAATCTACAGTCCAGCCGCCCTGCAGTGAACCCAAACTACTGACATTAAACACAATAAAAACAATATAAACTGATGGTTTTCACTCTGCTTTTTATTTTCTGTGCAGCCTGTTTTGGTATTTGGCAATTTTTTTTTTTAAATTATATTTTTTAATGATATTTCATGGAAAAACGCTCCGAGTTAATTATTTCAAAGGGGAAGAATAACTCTGATGTATTGTGCTGTAATGAACTGGATTTGTGTCCAAAGGAAAAATAATGTGATTATTTAGATTTTAATAGAAACGCAGTTACTTTATACTTTACTTTAATAATACTGTAAATAAAAAAAAGTAAATAGATACAACAAAAACACTACAATATATGGATACTGGTATTAAAATACACTCATGAAAATATTTAGATGTAAATTGAGTCATAAAAAAATACAAATTAAAATACAAAACATTAAGTGTAAACACTCACAGTAACTTACAGCAGTAACAATGTTACAGTAAAACTTGTTACTGTGGATCTAAATCTATAATAAAGCAGATACTGTAACAATGTAACTATGTTTCTAAGATTGTTAGGATCAAACATTTCAGATAATATCAACTGGAAATGATCAAAATAATATCATCAACCATCTGTGGGTTTGTTGCTTCTCCTTCATGCATGAGGAGAAGTGTTGTTGGACCTTTGTGTTATGTAACCACACTGACCTGCTCAGATGTCTGCCATGTATGGTCTTCTTACAGCAGCTTAGTTCAATCCTTCAAGGAGTCCTGAGATGTTTCATACTGATGGTTCATGAAAACTGAAATAATACACAGAACTATTAATTTAAGGATGTGATGCACGATGCAGCTGTGTGTCAATTGTAAACAGTTTAGCTTCAATGTGGGAAACAAACATATCTGAAGAGTAGAAAATAAAACCTTGAAGCAGCAGCTGCTCCTCAGAGATGCTCCATCAGGCGGGTCTCAGTGTCTTCACTCTGTGTCGAGTCTCTTCTGGATGATGTGTGAACATGTGTGTGTGTGTGTGTGTGTGTGTGTGTATGTGTGTGTGGACGGGGTGAGGGACACCAAGGCCCCTGAAAGCCCCGGTTGGTGTCCCGGTCTCCTGACCTGTGACCCCCCCTCGGAGCTCTCAGTGTGTCCTGACGCCTCAATAATTGATGTGAGGGAAGGGGACGTCCCGCCGTGGGAACATCTCCCTCTCACCTGCACACGCAGATACACTCCCACCCCCTCACACACTCATACACTCCTCACGACACGTTCACACACACGCAGGCTTATTGATTTTGTTAACTGAGCCGATACTGTGGACACTGAGTGGCAGGGTTTAGGAGAGCGAGGAGTAAACACATCCTTTCACATCAGTCACTCAGCGAGGCCACGCTGCTTCATATTCCCTCCTCCAGGAGCCTGGATGCTCCTTTCTCTCCCCCAGCGTTGGCCTGCTTCTTATTCGCACATCATCCTCACCTCAGAGCCGCCCAGTACAACCACAGCACGCTGCTGGTGGATACTGAGCAGCTCCACTGCAGCAGCCCGGCTGCTGAGACTTGTTCAAGGGGAATACAGAGAGCGATGGAGAGTTTAGCTTGAAAGCAAAGACAGATCCTCCTGCTCCTGGACTTGTTGGTTATTCTGACATTATTTTGTCACCAGGTCTCTGGTTTGAAAGAAATACAACAGAAATCTGCAGAGGAGGGTTTGATTTTGGCTGCACTGGTCCGTCTGTTACTCTGTCCATCTGTTAACAACATTACAGTCAACTCTGTGACACATCTCGAGCATCAAGATGCAAGAAAATTCATCTCCTCTCTTATGATGAATTGTTTAAAAAATGTTCCAATAAATCTGTAAAAATCTACACATGTGCAGGATGATAATGTCCACAATCTGAGATACTTTGGTGGAGATCAAACATGTTTCTATGTTGGCAGATGTTTGTGATTTCTCAGTATTTTCCACTTCATTATGTAGAAAGTTAATCTGAAAACCTACAAGAACAAATCATATTAAAGCCAAAGAATCGTACAAAACAGGTCAGTGACACTTCACCTTGTTGTCCACAGCTGCACACACACACACACACACACACACACACACACACTGTGATAGCTGGATGAACAGACTCCCTCACCACCGCCGGCTCTCTGCCACTCTCCTCCTCTCGCCTCCTCGCTGCTCCCTCTCTGCCCCAGGTGTCCTCTCCTCTGGTCTTTGCTGTCTTTTGTCCGCTAAGTACCAGTTTACAATATTGATGAGGCCTGGAGGTCCAACCAGCAGCAGGACACACAGTCTGGGGGGCTTCTTACACGGTAAGTGTGTTAGAGTGCTTTGTGTATTTAAAGACTTTACATGTTGGAGATTATGTTCATGTGCACTGCCAACCTTTTAACCTTTTTAGGTGGAGAGCAGTTCACAATGTTGTGGCACTGACACACTTTTATTTTGACTGTATTCCTGCACAGGAAATAAACTTTTATTAAAATCTTATAGTTAAAACTGGTGTTTTTTATTTTTTTTTAATTCATCATTGAGAGGGTGAAGCATATATTAAAGCATCACATTCACTACAAACTCTTACATGCAGGTTGCAGAAACAAAAGGCCAAGCTTTTATTCTGAAATCTGGTTTATGGTACAGAAACAGACAAGGACAGAGTAACAAAAGTAAAAACACATCAGAGATACATTAGTGTTTGTGTGATGGAGAAGAGGGAGGAGGAGTTTTGAGGAAGTGATGAGCAGAGTGAGGAAGATGATGGGAGGGCAGGTGTGAAGATGCAGGAGGTGTCATGATGTGTATTTCCTGGCTTCTTATGTTTAGTTTTGTGAGTTATAGTTTTCTAGTGATTGTTTTATGTGTGTCATGTCCTCTTAGTTTCATGTTCTGCAGGTTTTCAGTGTTTCCTGTTATGTCACTTCCTGTTTTATTTTGAGTCTCGTCTCTTGTGTTCTGGTTGTTTCCTGTTGGTCACACCTGTGTTGATTGTCTCGTCTGCCACATCCTTCCCTGATTGTCCTCTCCACCTGTGCTCCATTGACCCTCGTTACCCAGTGTATTTAACCTCCTGTGTCTCTTGTTGCCAGTTTGTTGTTTTACCTGCAGTGTCTTTGTGCATGCTCGTTACGTCTCATGTCTTTTATCTCGTGTATTACTTCTAGTGTCTTGTGATCCCTACTTCTTGTTGTTGCTCCAGGGTTTTGTTTTTTCCAGTTTCCAAGTGTTTTGCATTTTAGTTTGTTTGTATTGTTCCTGCTGTTTTTGTGCAGCACCTTTAGTTTCCTTCTTTTATTAAAGACTTTTTTGTTTTCCCTAAGATCTGTGTTTTGGGTCCTGTTTTCTTCCTGACAGGAGGTGAACCAACACAACAAAACACTGTTAACTGAAGACAAATCTTTTTCAAAGCAGAAATGCCAGATTTAGTCAAGAATGATGAAAATCCACCAAGAGACACGAGGGGGATTCAGAAAATAATCAACATGACATCAGATTCAAAACCAACTGCTTCATTATAACTTCCACAGTAACAATCAAGGTGTTTTTAATCCTCTGACAAATTAACAAAGTATCATTTTCAGATCTCTAGTCTGACATCATCTCCATCACTAAATGTTAAATAGGTTTTATTGTTGTATTGTTGTTGGTCTGACTCACGGTGCCTCTGATGTGACTGTAAACAACACTTTGTTACCTTCTCAGGAAATGATTCTTCCTCTTTCACACGGACACAACTTTAATGTTTCTTCCTGATGATACTTTGAAATGTTGCCAAGAGGAGGTAAAGATCAAACAACTGATCTCCTGCTTGGTGATGGACCTGCTCCTCCACCTGAGCCACACCCTCCTGAAATGTGGAGATATTTCCCTCTTGATCAAAGTGGTGGATCGACAAAGTAACTGGTCAACCTACATCCCACTCAGGACACTGCCGACCAACTTCCTGGACAGATAACCTCCAACCAGCATTGTTTTCAGTCTTCACTCAGCACCACAGTCCTGCCTCCATGTTGCTCTTTCCTTTAAAGACGAACCGACAAGGGGAAGTGCAGTGTGTGATGTAGCTGATTGGATGTTAACAGGCAGCAGTAACCACCTCACAGCCTCTCTGCTCTGCTCTGTGTGTTTGTTGTGCTCTGGATTTAAATTTATCCCAGGATCAAAAGATCAGAAGAATTAAACAGCGATGCAACCTCTGAGCGCGAGCTGTCATACAACACGGCGGCGTAGTCAAGACTTTCATAGCCTCAGGTCAAACACACAATTCATGAACGCCCACAGCGCAAACAAGCAGCATCAAAGGCTCGTCTCATTATGTTGTATGTGCAGTATCGTTCGTAGTATTGTTTTTATATTATTCACTGTTGTATTACAATTAAAATGAGCTCACAGATTAGATGGAGCGCCGTCCACCGTCCTCCACCGCCAAATAAAGGTCAAATAGGAGGAATCTTCATCTTTAGTTTGTATTTTTATGTCATTTAATTTAAATGTGAGTAGGGATAAAAAAAAAAAAAAGACCATCTATATCTGGATGTGTAAAATGTAACTGCAATGACCTTGTTTGCTGACATTTTTTATGTTAATGTAATCAGGGCCCCAACAAACATTTCAAATGCAATTTACTGATTTAGCATAAATGTGGATATTTTACTTTTGCAACAATTTAAATTCATAGATCACTGATTTAGAAAAAAAAAAATCAAAGCCATGTTTGTATGATGTGAAGTTTGGATTATTTCTGGACAAAGCTTATGTGACATCATCCATTAGTGTTTGGACTTGCTGCTTTTAGGAGATGGTTGGTTGGTTGGAGCAGGAAGTGACCATATTTGGAGATGAAGGGAGGCGTGAGGAGGAGGGTGTGACCTTTGAACCCGACACTGTCCAACGTGGATGAGACTGGAGTTCAGTGCTGTGCTGGAGACTTCACCTGTCAATCAAACTGACCACGCCCCCAAATACTCCTCATGTTGAATCCTAACATCTGATTGATGATATTTTTCAGATGGATCAGATCACACAGATTAAATCAGAATTACTTGTGAAAAGGCACCGACTGAGTGTTTCAGGACTGAAAATGATTTTTGATGTGAAGTCAGTTGAAGTTAGAAGTTTTTAGAGACAGCCTCTAGTGGCCATCAGGAGTGTTGCACTTCTTTGCACATCTGTATTGGCCTCATTTATTTGTATTTACAGTCCATGATTTATTTACAGTTCATATCTACACTTATATAATATGTTTTTCTTTGATTCTTGCACTTGTGTGATGGTTTGAAATGCAGCAGGTCTTTGTATAATCTTCATAATATATTTGTTACATCTCAGGTAACATGCATGTTGTTACTTTTCCATTTGTTCTCCAGTGATTGTTGGAGCTGTACAGGACAGGAGGGTCCAGCAACAAGTAGTTTTTAATATTTCTCTGTCTCACTTCATCTCTCAAACCATATTCATTCATTTTCTTCTGTGTTTTAATAACCTGGAAGCTGACGATTGATGTGTACAGTTTTCCACGTGGTGTGTATTATTATAGGATCTGATGGAGACTTATTAAAGCAGGAAGTTAAAGCTTCCTTCACAGGAAATGTTGAATTCCTGTCAGTGAAATGATCATAAAAACCCTACAAGATGGGATTCCTTCAGTAAACGGTGTTTCCCCTTGAACCTGAACATGAAATCAAAGTCTTGGCTCAGGTGTTTCCTCCTGTCATCCCATCCGATTGTGTTTGCAGTAATCTGGAAGTCGGTGCAGCGATGAGTGACTGACAACACTCTCTGTCCGTGCACGTGTTGGAGATGGGATCAGATATTTTAGGACAGATGAAGTGTGAAATTGAAATGTTTTCCACTCGGGTTTGTGTGTGTGTCACTGACCTTGTTGTGGCTGCGATCGCTCCCGAAAGCCTCGACGAAATTCAAATATCTATTTAAATTCTCTGATATTGTAATGACACATGAAGGCCACATCGCCCTCTGTGAAGTCACAGGACAACAAACCCTCACAACACAGAAAACTTGATTTATCACCAGATGTTTCAGTGTCTGCTGCTTTCACTGTGTCAGAGAAATGTTTTCACTGCTTATACTCTGCACCTCAAACTTCCCTGAAACTGTTAAAAAAAACAGATTTACAAACATTAACATTAAGATACTGTGTTGATTGTAGAGTACATCATTGCATAGTCATTTAAAGACAAACCTTGATGTTTCTCAGACACCAACAAGATGATACATTTTCTGAGCAGGTGTATTTTCTGGATACATTTCTATCAGCTCAAAATGTTGGAGATCAAAGGGGCAGGACAATACAAGTAGCAAACCAAACACATCCTACATCTGAAGCAGCATTTCTGGAGAATCTAACAAGCACATCATGACATGTTTCCTGCAAAAACCTGATATGAAGCAGGACAAAAGCTCTAAGTTGTCCCGGTTGCTGGGTTTTGGTTTGTGTTCAGGTGTTTGCTGTGTGTAGCTTGGCTGTGTGCAGGTTTGTGTGTAGATTGGCTCTGGAGCTCTAGGTGATGCAGGCTGATCATACACACCTGTACCTGGTCTCACCTCGTCAGGCTGACTGTGCAGCTGGGGCTGTGACTGATTGGAGACACCTGTACCTGGTCTCACCTGATCAGCCTGTCTGCTGAAGACACCTGTGTCTCTGCTGCACTGCCAGAGGACTGTGTGTGAGGTCTGTCTCCACAGTGTGTGTCCATGTTGTCGTCTGGGTGTTTGTACCTCAGCTACAATAAAGACTGTTTCTCTGAACTGTCGCCTGAGTCTCTGCTTTGTGTCTCCAACCTACTTTACCCTGTGTATAAACTCACCAGGACTTTGTAACATAAGTATCACTTTACTCTGTAACGTTAGTAATACTATGTAACAAAATACTGTTTCAACAAACTACTGGTTACTGCTGCACCTGCTGCTACAGCCTGCAGCGTTTTCTGGTGGGAATCTGAACTGTGCTGCTAACAGCAGATTGATTGACAGGTGAATGAGATGATTCTATTGGTTGAACTTCATTTTTTGCCATTTAGTTCAATAGGACTTGATTAGGAGGCTGTGATCAGCAGGGATAAATGGAGACGTGGGTTTTAATACATCCACACTGTACAGACTGATGAAGATCCCTCCTTTACCTCAGGGTTTGTTTGTGGAGATGCCTCCTCTTCAGATCTCCTCCTGCTGGAAACACCCCTGGACAGACGGTTTGACTCTTCCCAGCTGTTCATAAACTATTCAGAGCACGGCTGCAGCCTGTGATGTCACCGCTCAGCCGGTGACACCACTTCTGTTTTTACTCTTTGCTACATCCCACTTTTCACCACACATGATGTCACCTGCCGATGATGTCATTAGCATGAAGGATTTTGGTGTTATCACGCTGAGGTGGTTTCTCAAATGGACAGCGTGTATGAATATTTGAAAAGTTTATTTTCTTTCTTTTTCATGGAGGATTTGATGTCAGATTTGTTAAGTAATAAATCACACTGACATGATTATTGGCATTTTCCATTTAATTTGGATAATCAACAACATTTTTCTTTTCAAGCCACTGATTAAGATTCAACGTTGAACTTGTATCTAACAACATGTCAGTGGAAACTGGTGCAGCGGAAATAATGAATCACAAAGTGCAGGAAATCAGATGAGTCATAATGTGGAGGAAATATCCTGAGTCATCATGTGATGCTTCAGTCAGTGCTGTCTGTAGCTGGTGAGGAGGAAGTTTACATCCTGAGTCAGTGTCTCTGTTTGTTTGTTGTCATTATTACCATGCTACATGAGTGTGAACATGGTTTAAACAACCACACTCACCAAGAACATGATCAGGACATTGTTCACCTGCTTATTCCTGCAATTATCCAACCAGCCAATCACATGGCAGCAGGGCAATGCATAAACTCATGCAGGTATAAATCTTTCACTTAAAATGTGACATGATTGCTGCTGATTTCCTAAACCTGCTGATTCTGGAGGATTTGAAGTTTATTCAGACTCAGCTGCAGCTTTGAGGAGTCAGGAGACACTGGGCAGACTGGTTGGAGTGGGCAGGGAGGAAACAATGACCACCTCACACCTGATTTCAGGGAAATTAATCTCAGAATAAACACGTCCAACTGAGAAGAGGATGAGCTGCAGCAGGAGAGGACCACACTGGACCACAGCTCAGCATCATCTACTGATCCTGACACGATGTCACAAAGTAAAAGCTGCAGCTCAGTGAACTCTAGTGACCTGAAGTATCTGGAGAAATGATGCGATGCAGTCTGTTAACATGGGACCAAATCTCAAAGAGTGTCTCCAGCATCTGGTGAAGTTCTTACAGGAGCTGTTATTAGTTTACTGTTTTAATAATGTTACCAGTGACGATATCAAAGACTCATACACTTCACTTATAAACCCCAAACATACATGACCCTCTATGGTATATGTATAAGATTTAACATTTCAGGATGGTCACTGCAGTGTTGTTGTTTCTCTGGAGAGTCACTCAGGACGTGTCCTTGGACAAATGATGGACAAATGAATAAAAAATGAATGTGGGCCGCGACCATGAACCACAGTGTTATGTAGAACCTGTTCAGCTTGCAGATGGTGTTCATCACTCCAGCTGCATCTTTGAGGTTGTTGTGAAGCTGTAAAATTAAACTGGGCCTCATCACATCCCAGTACAATTGTTTTTAATTAGTCGTGTCCAACTTCCTGTTGATTGTGTCAGTGATTAGTCTGTGGTGGTGCCGATGTTAATGTAGGATCACCAACAACTCTGAAGTCAATCCACAAGTGATGAATATTCAGACCAGGCAGGTCTGAGAGGAGCGGCCGGGTCTAGACGCAGCAGATCAATTATGACTTCCCACATGGGCATTTGCTGGATTTGTTACTCTCCAAAACAAACGTTGTAAATTTAACATGGCTGCTATCGCTTTGGGTCTGCCCCGAACAGGTCTAATCGTATGCTTGGGGGAATTTCTGTAAGGGATGGGAAACGTATCAAATATTTACCGTCGGGTGCTAGCTAGCAGTGACATACACTGCATAAATTTAACATGGCCGCCACGGAGACAAAAGGCGGGACTGTGAGAGGCGCACTTCCTGGAGTGTGGGCTCAGAGAGGCAGAGGCTGGGATGTGAAACAGTGGATTTAAAAGAGAGAAGAGGGTCGCAGAGCCGTCTTTGATCTCTGCTGTTTGGCTTTTAGCAAGAAGTCGGGCAGAGGGGTGTGAGGCTGCATGGGTGAGTTGCTGTGTGTGTGTGTGTGTGTGTGTGTGTGTGCGTGCAACCGCTTGCATGCAACCACATTTGCTTGTGCATGTGCGTTAATGCAAATCCTTGCATGCATGCATTTTTTTCGTGTGTGTGTGTGTGTGTGTGGTGCCCTTGCATGTGTGTGAGCGTGTGTGTTTTAGCCTGAAATTACGGGTGCTGTTTGTTGAGTGGTCCAGTGGAGCGCACAGTGACAGATGATGTAAATAATTAATTGCAGTCTTTCCTGTAGCTGAGTGTGGTGGGCCCTGTCCTCCTTCTCTCTCTCGTCCTCCTCTTTGTCTCCCTCGCAGCCCTTTCATTCCTTTCTTTCTTTCTTTCTTTCTTTAGATCAGGTCGTCCTCTCAAACATCAGCCTCATTTCTCCGTCTGAGACGCTCACTGCTGCTCCCATTTATATCTGCTCCTTCCTCCCTCCTTCTCTTCCCACTTATCTACATCAGTCTCCAGCAGCATCACACACAACCACAACTGTTGAGGTCAAAATAAAACAAAACAAAATAAAATATCTTTGTCTTTATTCAGCGTGGGTTGGACCAAATGTTTCCATAACCCCTAAAAATCATGAGATGAAAGTGTCACCATGACGGGAACCCAAAGTCACATGATTTCCTACGTCTTCTAGAAACTAAGAAGAAATCCTGCTCACCACCACCTCTGGACAGATTCAGGACAAATACACTGATGTGGACTCATGTGGTCTCATGTCTGCCTTTCTTCTCTTCCTCTCCCTGGTTGACCCACCAGGACCTGGTTTAGCTCCTGTCCAGTGCTGTGCACAAACTCACACAACAGAAGAGACAATTACAAAGGATGATGCTCAAGGTATTACTGGAATATATTACTGGGAAGTTTTCCATTAACAGGTGATGATGTCTGGATGCACTGGTCAGCTGAGCTTCTGCTGCTGTTGATACTGAGTCAGTCCAGCAGCCACATGTCCACTGTGGCTTCATTGTGGCTCCTGTTTTCAGGTTTGCAGCATCTTTGTTATCATCGTTACCAAGTATTAGTTCAGCTTTCCCTGATTTTCCTCGTTTGCAGTCTGACATTGAAGAAAGAAAATTCATCTGTGGTCTTTGAAAAGTAAAGTAAAATCGGGAGATTGTAGTCATTGCTGCTGCTTGCATAACTTTATAAAATCAGAAATCCAGTTGTAGTGATGCTGTAGACTGAACACTGTTGCCCTCTTGTGGTAATAAGACAACACTCTCTTGTAAAAATATTCACCGTTTGAAAGATTTTTTTTGGATACGATCGTCGATCCTCTGATTGAAACATCCTGTCTCCTGAATAAAAGTCATCAGGATGTTTGTGGAAGTTTTTCCACAGTTTTTCTGACATACAAACAAAGACGTCACCTCCTGGTTGGAGGTAAATATAAAACTTCCAACATGCTCCGTCTTGAGTAGATAACTCCACCACAGGCTGATGTTGGTCTTACCTGCACGTCACCAGCCGTCTGTGTGAGGACGGTGACGTAGCAGAGACCAGACATGATTCATCCTAAAGTGGAAGATGGGCGAGTGACTGCACCTCTCACACGGACACACAACACACCCTGAAAGTCGCCGCACAGCTTTTCACATGCACACACAAAAAAAAAACACTTTTCCTTCCCCGCCTCAGCTGCATCACGCATCCCTCACATCGACAGGCTGCAGCTGCCCTCTGAGTGCCACAGCGTGTTCATTTCCCTACCTGCAAATGGCCTGCACACACACACACACACACACACACTTGACCCAACCCTGTCTAGACCGTTAGGAAAGTGGTGTGTGTGTGTGTGTGTGTGTGTGTGTGTGTGTGTGTGTGTGTTTTTAGGAGGTGACAACACACCTGCCGGCAGCAGAATGAGCTCGATGAGGAAAGAGGAGAAAAAATTACCTCACTGCAAAAATGTTACGTCTCATGAATATTTCACTGGCCCGTGTCTCGCCGTGGACGTCTCCCCTGCACCGGGTGTTTTTCACAACATTCTGGATTTGAAACAGTCTCTACAGTCGTGTTTATTACCTCCTCTAATCATCTCTGTGTCCACACGTCCATCTGTATTCCCTCCATCACCTTTGCACCGTTGCTTTGTTGTTCAGCACTAAACCACACGACCTCCAGTTGACAAACAACTCACTGGATTCAACATCTTACAAACGGTCAGAGGACGACGACCGACACACACTTTGTTTTGAGACGAGGAATAAACGTGTCGATTAACAGAAAGCATCTGCAGCTGAGATTGATTTGAGTTCAAGAAGAAAACATCAAACGTCCGACACAACCTTGTGTTTTCATTGCAACCGTTGAAAGCACTTTTTAAAGTAACCCTCTGTGGTGCTATCATGTATTTTTATAATGTATTTTTTATCATTTTTTCACTTTCCAAATCAAAAATGTATCTCCTGCATCCACCCACTCAGTCTGACTTTGGCCCACGGGGGCTGGGCTGAGGTTCGCCCCAGTCTGGCGAGGGCTGAGGATATGGGCACCTCGGCTCCACGAC
>OOFC01001728.1:8955-26048 GCA_900323345.1 Pseudochromis fuscus | reverse complement strand
CCCTCCTCCTCCTCCTCCTCCTCCTCGCCTGCACAGTGACCCAGGCTGATTATTTGTACCCTGCAACTTCCGCCTCTGACCTCTAGGGAAAGTCCCAGCTCGCCATTTATTTGTCCAGATGAATTCAGAGGCAGGATGGTGTGATAGCGTACAGCACATTAAAGTGACACGGGTCGTGGTGATAACCCAGTGTGAGGACTGAATTTGTCAATGGTGATGGATCTGTTCAAAGATCAGTGTGTGTTATTGTCTTGAAGCATCAGATTAGCGACTGTCCTCTGCAGTGTTGACAGTTTTTTTTTGTGTTGCATTGTCTTTTTTTAACTTTTCGCATCCAGACTGTATTTTATTTTTTTTTTTTTACCAACAATAGTTCTGGTTTCAAAAAAAAAAAACACACCGTAGCCCTGTCATTCCTTTCAATGAGACCACTGTGTCGGCACAACAGGGCTCACTGCTGCAGATGGCTCTTCCAAACAAAATAAAAAAAGATGCTGGCTGAACTCACGCTGTCCAGCTTCATCTGGCAACAAACAGCGAGTCAGAACAGATGCCAGGTAAAATACCTTGTAAAATGTCCTCTCCATATACAGTCGCTACAGCCAGCCCGGTGTAAGGACATGTACGTGGTTCTTTCTTTTACATACGGTCAGTACAAGAGTCCTAACGGCCGTGAGACCTCACTGCTACACTGATGAGAGGCCAGCTGGGTTTTTTATGGAGCCGTCCTGAGAGCACAAGAAGCTAATCACCACAACTTTGCATTAACACTGTTTATAAAAACTTCTTTATGGTTGTTTGCTCATTATAAAAATGTCTCAGCTTCCTCAAATTTGTTGTATTACCAAAGTATGCTAGTTCAGGCAGATTTAACACACAACTTGTTCAGCTCATATTTCCCAGTTTCGAGTTTGTTTTTAAAAACACTATGAACGTAAAATGAGTGTTGGCTGAAGTCAGCAATCAATAACTAGCCTGTAACCTTGTGTGGACTTTAAGTTCCTGAGTGCAGAGTCTTCCTCGTCTGCATCGCCATGCATCTTGGAATCTAGAAAATTCCACACCCCTGCGAACCACCCTGCGTATTCCCCGATGCATGCCGCTCTGTGAGGCTGTGGGCAGCTCCAGCACATCAAATTCCTTCTTATTGTAACAACTTCTACTGACAATACAAAGGAATTCCTCTCATCTGGGAATATATGGAGATCAACAGATCCAGCTCTTTGTGCGACTCCTCGTTTTCCCAAGTCTCTACAATCAAGGAAGCGAGTGTAAAGTTAGCGTTACCAACATTAGCGGGAAACACGCCAGCAAAACTGTTTTTGAACATCATAATATGAAGTATGTTAGTGGTAGCTTTTCTATCTACTTCAGTTTGTATGCATCGTGTTTCCCAAACCTACTGTTGGCTGTGATCAGCTGTTTAATTCATGCTTTACAATCACCAGCTCATTCACAGCTGTGTGGTTGTCAGCTGACTAATCACATCCAATCATATTCATGCAGATGCACGGCGTGGCCACTACAACCTGACCCGTGCAGCTGCTGCAGCTTCCTGCACCACTCCACCCTCCTCCTCCTCCTCCTCTGTATGTGCTGTGTTTTGGCTCTTCTTCATTTTCCTCATATTTAATGCTCATTTATGTTTAATAAATGGGGGATTAGCTCTCCCAGCAGAACCTCGGTTTCTGCTTGGCTTCTTTCACTCTAAACAGCAGAGGCTTTTCTGCCAGATCTAACTGTCAAATCACCGGCTTTAAAAAGCAAACTCCTCGACACAAGCTGCTCTGATCGAACCACAGGCGAATCATTACACAGTAAACTCGACACTATACCCAAAGTTTGCTCATCGGCCAGCGGGAACGCCTCGATACAGCTGTTGCTACTGTGTTGCCAGAAAGAAAAGGCAAAGGGACAGTGGGCATTCCACGCCTTCCAGGACCGGATTTAACCCAGGACGCCAACGCCACAGCTGCACCCGGGTTCACATTTTATCATGTCGCTCGAACTGCTGACTCCGGCTGTTCTGTTCAGCCCCTGTGCAGTTCTGTTTCTGTCAGGCATGTTGGAGGCTGTCAGTAGAGTGTCACAGTGATGTGACTGAAATCTGAGAAGGAAACTTGTTTTCATCCAGTGGGAGTGGTAGACTTTAACCAGACTGAAAGTATACATACAAGTTACATTGAAGCACCATGCATAAATAAAATAAAGTTTTTTTTACGTGATATGTGATTTGGATTAAAACTAATGCCTGTGTATAGGTGGATATGTTAAGTGGGTTAACATCAGTGCTTTCCTTTATTTGATTGGACGTCAAAGAGTCATTATGATGCTTGAATATAATGCTGTCTGATCACTGGATACAAACCTGCACTGTTCTTTCTTGTGGATGAATCAGACCAAAGGGGAACAGTATGATTAGCTTATAATTAAAAAGTATCATAGTCCCTGGTTTATTTAACGCTGCAGATCAAACCGAAGTAGAAGTTTTATTGTCGAGCCTCTGCTTTAGCTCACAATATAAATGTACTGATCGCAGGGATTGAAATTATAAAACATGAGCTTTGTCCAGGTTGATGTCAGAAGCTGTCGTCATGTGGTGTCTTGAATCGCCCGTACGTCAAAATGGAGACCTGTGTTCAGATCATTGATTCCTGCTCATGCAGTGAAAGAGTGTCCACTGATACCTGGAGAAGTGACAGCTGACATGCTGTTGTCTGAGTGCATGCCTCTTACGTCTCTGCTTGTCTTTCCTATCTGATGCTGCGTCTGCTGCTTCCGTAGACGTAGCACATCGACCATGTGCATCTAGCGCAGTATGTGAGGAGTTGACAGCGATAACAGGAGCAGATTTACCACTCAACGTTCACAGCAACTACGTATCGGCAGGTTTTTGATTTTGTACGGAAGTAAACAGGATTTTCACCTTTTGGATTTTGCAAGCTGAAATTATTCACTGTTACCAGATAATTTTTGGAGGTGACTAGCTTACCAGCTAATTAATGTTTGGTGGAAAACAAGAGGAGAAATGAGAAACGTGTAAAAGGCAACATACACAATATCAGAAGACTAAAGCCAAAGCTACATGCAGCTTTGTTCTATGTGAGGGAGTCTGTCCTAATACTACTTGTTATGACATATTACCCAAAAATATTAGAAATTAAACAAATGGTACTCAGTTACATGGCAGATCTTCAAAATAAATATATGAAAGAAAAAATCATCAAAAATCTGTTGTTGCCTTTTATGTGGCTGCAGATGTTTCACAATAAAAGCCTGCTGACAAATGAATGGTTTCTGTCCCATGAATCGTGGAGGATTAGTTTCTATGTTTCTATCCTTCTTTTCTTGTTACGTATCCATTTTCATTTCATTGAAGAAGTAGCTGTTTACATTGGCAGCAGGTGTGGCATGTTTTCTATAGAAAGCTGAAATCATTGATTTGCCATTAAACTAATTATGAGACCATCAGGATGCCATCTTCCACATTGCAATCCTAATTCCCCAAAACAAAACCGAGCTAAAAGCAAAGGCTGAAGACGTCCCGGAGCCTGTTTCAGCCTCTAACAAGCTCGCTGTGACTTTGATTTAGTGTTTCACCAGCCATGGTGTGTAGCTCTGATGAGGCTCTGCCTGTGTACGTCATGAGAGAGAAAGCCGAGTTGTGTGTTTAACTCCAGCTAAATGTCATGGGATCCTCGCAGCGCTCTGATAGATTGTGTTGCGTTATCATCGGGGATTGCCCGGGCTCAGCTCTGCCTCTGAAGCTGATGTGTTTATCTGTAACACTGGGTTAAATCTAAAGGATCTGCACTTGGTTAAGCTCGTCTCACTCGGCTTTGGATCGGACCGTATTAAAGGAAGAATGATCTGTGGTGGACTTAAGCACATGACCCATCTTTATGATGTGGCATTGTTGATGAGTGGAAGGCCTGTGGACCATAAGCTCGTCTTTATAAAGCAGCAGTGAGTTTATGTCTTTTGTTAGGAATGACATGGATTACAGTGTCTGGTATGAGAGAGAAGAGAGATTTAAAGACCTTAACTCGTCTTTAAATGTAAAGTGAGAGAGTTTTTAACTATTAATTTGAATAGAAGCAAAGTGATTGTTAAACTCGGTGTAGTGGATAAACTGACATAGATAAAGTCAGCTCTTCTTCTCAGTGGTCTGGTGGTCCATGTGGAAATCATTTCATCATTAAGTTGGTATTAGACTGAGAGAAGAGGATTTATGGGTGTGGTTAGTTTGATTGACAGGTCAGGTCTCCAATCATTTACAGGTTGTGTGAAGGTTTATTCACCCCAGTCGCATACGCATTGGACATTGTCCTCGGGTTCAAAGGTCAGACCCCCCTTCTCAAAAAGAGCAGGATTTAGGGGCGTGGTTAGGTTGACAGGTTTGGTCTGAAGTGTTCAGGGTTAGGGTCAGTGTAGCTTCTACCTAAGAACCGGGCAAAACAACCAACATGTCAATGTTCAAATACCAGACTCCTGGTTTCAAAGTGGACTCCACAAACCACGTCATGGTGACTGCTCCCATCTCTTATCTACAGTCTGTGGTGCATTGTCACATGACCTCTCTGTACATTACAGCCAGTTGGATTCTTTACAGTGCAGTTATTAGGCAGGATGTTTGTAGATGTGCAACAGTGACAGATGAATCGTACAAGCTGCTAGCACCACCCTCCCCTCTGTGCAACGCTCCTTCACAAAACAAACGTCTTCTGCACAATCTGATGTTTGCAAGTCACAGGCACAGTAATGGATGCAATATAAAAATCTGGTTACTGCGTTCCAAGATGGCGTACGCTTCCTCCCACTGCTGACTTCAAGTTTTATTGGAAGTAATGGACCGGGTTGCTAGAGATTTGTGATGCTCAGAGAAATGTGAAATGGTTTTACAGACTTTTGTTTTTTGCATCCGCACGGGGTAAAGATTTTTCAGTCTGCGTGGGTCACTGCTGGTATTCTTCAACACCAGTGTGGTCACTACACCGAAACACTGCCTCGGGCCACCAGCGAAACGCTCTGCAGTGATGGATCAGTGGACGTGCACGGACCTCCTCCTGTGGCAAAGCAAAAAAATAAAAGAATAAATGAAACAGGCAATAAAAGGCAGGAGCTTTGTGCTGCGTCATGCCGCCCTGCGAAAATGACAGTAGCCACTGTGGCGGTGACGGTAACATAAATGGCTGGCAGTGTTGTCACCATCAGTATGTTTCATCGCTGTGTATAGTAGAACTGGCATACTGGGACTGGCACGTCAGCACTCTGCTCTCTGACAACAACAAAGCTGTCAGCAACAAAAGCGCACAACAGCACATCCAGCACTGGGTTCAATGGATGGGCCAGTGGGCTCCATGTGTTTTACTGCCACCACAACCACCACCACCACGTTTGATGGAGTTATTTCTATACTGTGGGCCAGATGGGATATATGCTTACATTGTGGGAGGCTTTGAGAAACATGGTTTGAATCTATACAGAACAATACAGATGTTTATGTGTGGAGTTAATTGTAAACGTCCCAGGCTGATCTCAAGGGTTGTATTTGGTTTTGTATGAAGGCGTTTCCTATTGATCAGTCTGGATAGAGGCTATAAAGTCTCCATCCGTCTCTTTGTATTATATGAATGCTAAAAACACCTTATTTGTTAAAACCCTTCCAGTACCACCAGTCTTAGAGGATGTAGGTGAAATCACTTGTGGGCAGTATTTCAAGAGCTGTATTAAAGAAACTTTATTTCTTAGGTTTTAATGGCAAGAGCTTAGATGTGTTTTCACAGTTTGGTATTTTACACGCAAATCCTAACTAAGTTATGATGACAGTCCTATCTTATCTCAGGTTAGAAGCTCCTAAATACTCAATCTAGCATCGCTTGTCAACTTTTATGTCCATCTTTAATGCCGTGTATGTGTGGAAGCTCTAATGTCTTCTTTGTGTATTAGATCCAAACCCTGATCACTGTAGCTACAGTTCAGACAGGATCTGCAGGGCAGGAAGTTTATGTGGAACAACCCGCGGTGTTGGATCGTAAAAATCTAAATTCGGTCAGCTGAGGTATTTTACCATGTTCAGTTTTGGTGCTTTATTTCTGAGAAGTCATTTTTCTTTCACAATGGAGCCTTGTAATTCTGACCTGACTGTTTCCAGCAGAGGAATTAGGAGGCAGGTTGTTGATATTAGTGGATATTAAAACAAATACACGTACATATGTAAGGTAAACTCACTGTTTGTCAGTGCGGATCAGAAAGTCAACCTAACACGGCATTGCAAGAGTACCTAACATCCATCAAAACTAGGATATGTAGGCAAGACTAAACGTTTGGAGCAATTTGATTGGACCAACAAAACACCATGGCTAGCTAGCTAACGTTACTAGCCAAACATAATTACTATGTAACTAGGTAATGACTGATTTCTGCTGCAGCTGCTACTGCTGCTACTGCTCTGTAACAGCAGATTGATTGACAGGTGGATGGAAGGATACTATTGGTTGAAATTGCTGTACAAGATTTTTTTTCCAAACCAGGAAGTAAACGACTGAACTTTTCATCCAAAAATAAAAGTGTTGTTAAAGTGAACAATACCATGTGATCTAAAAGGATTAAAAAGACATTTTTCATTTTACATGGACTTAAAAGGGTTATTGATGGAAGCAAAGATAAAACCCCAGGTGTTTCATATGCGCCGTTTGATCTCTGAGATAAGCATCCTGACAGCCCTGTGCTGCTTGCAGACCTCATTCCTGGCGTGCCGGACCATGTCCTCCAGCATGCCCTCTGCAACCTTCAGCACTCCAGTGTGTTTAAGCCACACCCAGCTACTCCCACTCATTTTCTTTGTGGTGAGGTTATCTCTGCCACAGCCTCATCGACACAGCAGAGAGCCGGCGGAGACCAAAGGGAAGGGAAAGACGGAAGAATCAATGGAAACAGACTAAACAGAAAGAAAGGCACAGCGGGAATTAAGGTCAGGGAGAACAGGAAACCAAGCAAAGAGAAGGAGCCTGGAAGAAAAAATCTTAATGTTCAGTGATTTCAAGTGCACAGTATTATGCAATCCAGCAACACTCAAAGCATCACCTCAGTCTGCAGCCTTGATAATTACCACAGAGTTGAATCACAGTTTCACTAAAAATGGAAACATTACAGGCTCCACAAAGCTGCCGTGGATCGCAGGGCGACGCAGTGCATCGCTTTACATTAATATCATGGCCACCCACTGGGCGTGTGGGCAGCGAACGAGGCCTCACCGGTGTGTCGTCCCCTTCTCTCTGTCCTCAGCCTGAAGAGGTGAACCATTGTTCAGACGCCTGAATGAGTGTCAGTCACATGGCCAGGTCATTCAATCCCTACGTGCTGCCGGCTGGCGCTGTCAGCGTTCCCGGTTCATGGCATTAGTCAGGGATTATTTCATATTTTCATGATTTCTACCAATGTGAGTGCAAACAGGGAAAATATTTCTCTGTGCTGCCTGCCTCTGGTGATGTAAGCACAGAAATGTTCACTGTGGAGTTGTGTCATAACTTCACATTATTTTCCTTCTGTGTGTAACTGGAATATTGCTAACTCTAATGACATGTCACTAAATGCAATATGAAGCTTTGAATGTATTTTGCACAAGGAAAAATACCATATCCTCAGCCACAGTCCCCAGATACAGCTTTGTTTACTGCTGCATCGCACAGAGAAGTTGCATTACAATCATTGCTTTTGTCGTAAACATACATGAGTGTGAATGCAGAGCACGGGATACAGTGAAAACAGGTCAAAAACTATAAACAATACCTTTTTGATAAAGCCCAAAGTCATTGTGGAATATTTTCATGTGTGATTTAGTGAGTGCCCTTATAAAGTACTCCAGATTTAGACTGAGACTAACTTGTAGGATTATTCAGTCTGTGTTATGAGCTCCTTCTGAGTACTTTATAAATATGCAGTTTTCACACTTACAAAAAGTTGTGTGAAATGATGAAATATTCAAATTCAAACTGCTTTTGTACCATTAGCAAACCTTCCACTTCTGTGGAGATCTGTTAGAAATGTGTGGAGTGGATGTCTAGAGGTCTGAGTGTAGAAAGTATAGAAAAATATGCTGCTGAGTCTGCAGTGGAGCCCATTTCTCAGTTACATAACGTGACCTTAGAAACACATTATGGTTTGGTCTCATTGAATGTAATTGAAATGCTTTTACCAGAGTTTGAAACTGTTTTCTGTTGCAGGTTCTGATCCATGGTACCAGGCCCTGACTGAACATACCGGTGGTGCTGACAGACTTACTACTGTGGTGAGTGATGTACGGCCGGGTTGGGCTGTAAAGTGTTTCTACCTGCCTGTTCACAGCAAAGGTCATGGACTCTTGAACATGAAATATTCATATCTGTCAAAAGACGAGGCAACCTGGATTTTTGCAGTTTATCCTTTCATGATAATCACCGAGATTTTCTAGCATATCACGTATCCCTGTCAGACAAATGTAGCATAATAAAAGGCGGTTCTGCATCTAAATTTCATGCTGCTGGATTCGAACAGAACTCACAGCGGTGCAATATAGAAAATGAACAATGCTCGTCTAACGTCACTTCTGCAAATCAGTGGATGAGTTGTAAAGTGAAAGAGGTCAGTATGACATGTAACACAGATCGTCACACTGGGGATGTCACAGATATGTGGTATGCATCCTGACCTGGTTTGTTCTTATTGGGTAAAAAAAAAATCACCTAAGTCCAAATGAGAACATTGGTGTTGCTTAGTGGTTGGATGTTGTCTGGAGCAGGACCGAGTAAGTACCCAGAAAGAAGGTCCTGTCTGCTCAACATCATCAAATGACACACTTGGCTTGTAGTCCACGTCAGACCTCAGCTCATTTCCATAAGCTAGCTGCTAACACATCGAAAAAGCATGCTATAGCTAACTGGTGACCTTACGAAATGGTCCAAGTCGGAGGCAAGTACAGGAACAGTAGCTATCTAAATAGACTTGTTGTTGTTTGGGTCACAGACCAAACTGAAATGAGGACATGTTTGGTCAGAATAATTCAGCACAAACCAGCCTGGAGTTTGTCCATGACGATGTCCTCTAAAGGGACTGCACTGAACCAGGCAGGTTTGAAACATTCCCTTTGTCACTGCTTCCCTGGTCTTGGACCACATTTCCCATGAACCTCGTTGCTTCCTGCATTACGTCTACTCCCTGGTGTCTTATTTTACTGAGGGGAACAAAGACTTTGGAAGGAGTTTATTTTTTGCTCATTTACCCACCTGCGATTGCCAGAAAGTTAAAAAAGCTTTGGTTCGACTTCCATCGGAAGAGCGGTACTCACATCCTGTTTTGTACCGTTAAAGAATCCAGCAGATTTCCTGTGAACTCTGGCCAGCAGCCCACGGCCAGCGAGAGACAACCCACAGAAACTACGAGTCTCCTTGGTGATACTCGTGTTTGTTTACGTTCGTGTACCCAGCAGCTCTCTGCCTGCTTTGCTGACATTGTTCTCTGGTGGGACCACAATGCTTTGCTGTGACAGACCACACCGCTGCTCTCACCCACTTCAGCCGTGTTAATGTCAGACCAGCCTTTATTGGAAGGCTTTGTTTTCCCTCACTGCAGAGCCCTCAGCATGTTTGTTTCATTCAGCACTGTAGCTGTAAATAGCCTATAAGCACTCATGCATGGCTTTCATTTTCATACCAGTCAGCACCAGAAACCAAGCCGATTTGCATATAGCACAGGAAATCCTTTTCTATTGCGATATAATGTGAAACAGACGGATGAACTTGTTCGGGGGGGAAAACAAACAGTGATGTCAGAGGAGCGCCGTTGTGTTTGTTTTTGTGAGAACGCCGTGCAGCTCAGCTCGCTTTGCAGTTACTACCTTTGAACCAGACCTCCTTAGGCCAGGAGTTCAAGACAAACTACACACCCAATTTGTTTTTGCCCTGCAGAAAACTCTCACTAACAACTTCGCCTTTAATTTCACACTGACTCCTAGGATTGCTTTAAACATGCACAATGTTTTTTTTTTTTGTTGTTTTTTATCACCCCAGGAACAAGACTAAATCTCAGCCTCACTGCTACTGGTTTCAGCAGAAAGTCTTCATGGTGTCGTTTCTCTCCTGAATTGTAAGAAGTCCTCAGAAAACTCGACTTGTGAATGTAGGACGCTCTGTGCAGATGTGTGGTACACTGTGTTGCTCTCACAAGGCTGTTGTAGGCAACAAGAATAGAAAGACGTTTTTGTTCTTAAATGATTCAGCCCGCTGTATTGATTCAGCAGCAGGAATCAGCTCGAGTGTTACGCCTCTTCCAGATTGTTGCCCCCATTCTGAAAACGCACCACCAGTGTGTCCTAAAGGACGTGAAAAATTCCACACCGCTTGCACGAAGGCCTCGTCCCTGGTTAACCTTGAGGCTCAAAAACCCTTTTAGTCTGAGAGCGGGTAGAAATCAGAGAGAAATGAAGAAACAGAAATTGAGATACTTAAATAGAGATAAGGCCTGGGTGATGGGACGTGAGATTAGACTGCTCTGTTTTATATCATCCCCGTCATCGCTGATGGTTGGATTCTATGATTTATCTTTGAATTTCAATTATATCCAAACAAATCAAAATTAATTTATATTTAAATTAGATCTTGCTGACTTACTGAAAGCTCCAAGGCTGGATTAGTTTGTCTTAGAACTGGCTTTTAAATCGTGGTCATTTTGAATGGCCACACTGGAAGGTGGAGACGAGAAGTGGCTGCTGTGTTTGGTCATACTCATGAAATATACCACAAATACTTCAACAACAAATGACTAATGACAAAGCTAGAAAGAGATCAAACACCAACTGAAGTCGGTTGAGTGTTGGGATTTCAGTGTCTGGAAGGTTGCTACTCAGGGTTTGACGACCACACCAGTATTTGTAACGATGAAAACTCACATACAAATCATGTATTTAAAAATGAATGGCACTAATTGGTGGATTTACGTAGGTGCTGTCAATTACCCATTAAATGAAGTCTGTTAGGTAGAAAATCTTTCTGATGTATTCACTGTAAAAGCGTATGTTTCACGAAGCTATGGCTAGCTAGGTGCACCGTCCAACCCCACGAGTCGATGCAGCGGCCCAGGGTGACCCAACAAGTCAACTTTGAAAATGATCGGTGTGGGAACAAATAATATTCTGGTTATTAATTTCCTAATCCAAAATAATTGACTAGCCTAAACGTAAAAAAAAAGAAAAAAATAGACGTTGACGGTGTCGGAACAAATCCCTCATGAATAAAGGAAGGAAACAACTATATTGTTTGGTTTATTGGTTTGTTGGTGTTCTTTTTACGGCCCATTCGGACTGCACCGACGCAAATTTTCCCCATGTATGTATGTGTCCTGGTGATTTCACCTCATGCTAGTAACAGCCAATAGTACTACTCTCGGAAACCGTGGCGACCGCCACTTATGCTCTCAATAATGAACGACATCACAAAAGTTGTTGCTTTCAAGTCCCAGAAACGGCGAGGATCCTCTGCTTTTTAGTTTGATCCCTGTACAGAGTCACCGTCCTGTCATAAAGCTCTGAACGGCAACTATAAACTCGTCTTCCATTTCTTTTTGATGAGATCACGGAATCTCAACGCTGATTGGTTTTCTTGATACCACATGATGGGAATTTGTTGCTCAAATTAAAACTTTTACACCTCACATGATGCGAGTTTGCATCTACTCACATCTTTCCATTCACTCATTATGTAATCACGTTGCAAGAGAAATTCGTCCTGCATGCATCCTGAAGGCACTGTTAGGTTTATAGCTTATGTGGCTAGCTAGCATGTTAGCAATTAGCTCACCATTCGTGTGACACTAACTTTTTCATAAAGATGAAGTGTCAGTTGTGTGAAGGAACCTTTGAGTTGTTATTATTGGTCAAGCTAATTGTTTTATACTTAAAATCAGGGTATAACTAAATCTCGAAAGTGTCATTATGATATTTAAGCAGTGATAGTTTTCTAAACAGGTGTTGGGGCCAATTTGATCCATCGTAGGAATTAATAAAATGAAATTGAGCAGCTTGACCTTTAGTTTTTATGCATATTTGTTTGGGACTACTTGAAGCTTTGAACCGTGACAAAGGCTCAGAAAGGTAAAAATAGCAAATTACTCATTGTCAGGTGGAGTGTTGCTGTAGCTGTGCACAACCATGCCGGCTTTGTCTCAGCCACCTTGTTTTGCAGATTAACTGTCAACTGACCAGTTAACATAGTTTGTACATGACTCATACATCTGTTGCACAACGAGTCATTTTATTAGCAGTGCTTAAAGTAAGCCATATTTGTTTTCCCTCTGTATTAGAGTATTACGCTGCCCTGGCAGGTCACTGGGTGCTTAAACAGGTAACACAGGTTACCACATCTCGTTTCTAACCACAGCTTCCTCCAGCCTCGCTCACACCTTCCCGTGGTCACCTGACACCCCCAGCTGTCAATAAATTGGCTCATCCTGTTTGTCTGTCGCGCTACCTCTGCTTTCTCGGCCTGTTACTGGAAATAGACGCTCGCCTGGTTCTTAGGTAAGGGTATGCGGATTAACAGCTCACGACAGTAAAACCATTCAAAACAACAGAAAACAAAGACATAATCTGGGACGCCAAGTGTACAGTCTGAAGAAATTGTACCAATAAAATTTCAGTGAAATGTTGCACATATAGATTCTGTTGTGTTTTGTGGTCCTTCCAAGTGTTTATGGTAACTGGTGACCCCTTATGTCATAATGGTACCAATAACGTCCTCTTGCACCTGCAGCCCAGTGGTCAACCTGACGTCCGGCTCCGTTATTAGAATTGCAAAACAGCCTGTAGCCATGACTTGGTGCAAATATATGCATCAGACGTGACCTTCTAAAGAGATCCTCAGAGTGATTGGGATTCTGACTTAGGCGAGGCCTTCTAATCTGAGCCGGCACGGCAGCTCGCCGTGAGATAACCGCCGCTGATTCAGTGGCCCCCGTTGACCTGCCGCATTCAGGATGGACACGAGCCGCCCAGAGCAGGTTTAACTGCCCATCAAGTGAGGCTAGCTGGCAGGGCCTACATGCTACCATCTGTCACCGACAGACAGCTAGCCTCGCTGACCCCGCACAGGCCATGTGAGGAAGAGCTGGGCTTGTCAATGCAATCTGTCACTCCAAGAGACCAGTAGCCCTGGAGGAGGGGGGGAGGGGGGTAGACGCATGCAGATTGTGGATTATTGCTGTTGTCATTGGACACAGTGGGATAAAAATTCTTTACAGTGCAATCGTTCAGTATCAAGCTGAAATGTTGATTATGGTAAATTTAGATTTTGAAGTAGCTGTTTATCGCTTCGAGAGACATGGTTATGACTGTTGCAAATAGACTGTATTTAAAAGATGGCCGTAACCACCAGGTCTCAAAACTGAAGCCAAAGCAAGAAAAGGGCAATACCACTAAAGGCCACTAGAGGCTCGCTCCAAAAAAATCCTGTTGACTGCAATTCAAAAATCCTCATTTTCAATCTTGAAATACTTGGTCAACACATTCTGATCACCTGTGATCTGATTGGCTGATTCACCAGTGAACTCGAGTCTCATTCACACTGGACAGTGTCCCTGGGTTCAAGGGTCACCTCCTCACTACTCCCTTCATATCCAAATATGGTCATTTCTGGCTCCAAAAAACCAACATGCTAATCTCCTGGCTTCACCAACCGTCCCCAGCCATCCATCTCTTATATACGGGCTATGCTCGACATTACATTCAAGGAGACATTAGTTAAAGCAATGTTACAAAAATCTGTCTGAGAAATATGAAAGTGTAGTTTCTAAGTAGCAGCTGCTTTTGTGTTGTACAGATTTGTTTAAGAAGCTCACATTTTGAGTGACGTATGGAAAAAAGAATCTAAATCTGAGCACAGCTGCTTGCTTACTCTCTAATTCTGACCAATTACAAGAGAGTGGGCCCATCGGGAGGCGTGTCCTTAAGGTACAAGAGCTAAAATATCCCATGACACACAAAGCCTGAAGATAAATGTGTTTGGGGTTTGCACACAGTAAATCATCCTGGTAGGACCTTCTGATAAAAATACCAACCTTCCCGACATGTCTCCTGTAAACATCAACAACCACGCTGCCTCTTTAAATGAATATCAGCGTTGCCACATTTGTATTTGTGTGCTACAGTTCCCTGTGTTGCACACTGCAGTTCCCCTGCTTGTGTTTTGAATGGCTGCAGGCCGACAGTAAACCATCTCTAGCCTGTAGTTTCAGCGTATTTCGCCCGATGGTGGCAGCAGTATAAGCGAGAATCTGTTTTTCATGTCAGGAGAATTGGACAGAGCGAGAGACAATGAAAAATATCGGTTTGCTCTAAATCATCCCATCCCCCCTCCCCCACCGCTGCCGCCGCCGCCTGAATTTCTTTCTGCTAGTCTCTGAAAATAGACCCAAACCGTCAGGTCTCAAACAGAGCCTTTAAATAGGAATGAGCCCCATTTCCTCTGCACCGCTGCAGAGTAGAATCAGAGCAGCAGCCATCACAGCTTGGGTTCTCCGTTACGCACCGATGCAGAAAAGCCTTCAAAGAACATGAAACCTAAATGGAGGATATTACTGTTGCAGACTGGTGAGAGACAAGGGGACACACGTCGTAATGCAGGGAGACACACCGGCGTGGGGTTGTTTGAAGTTGAGTTTCGTTCTGTGCAGCCATCACACAGACTGGAGCTAAATAAAGTCCTGCGCAGCCTGAAGTCAGCACCTCGGTTCATTCACACGACCATCGGCCTTTCACATCCTGCCCCCAGTACAGATGCAGTGCAGAGGCAGCGCTACGTACACACCGTGTGAACCAAAGTGCTATATTGGTGCTTTCTGGGACTACATGGTATGACAGTAATGAACACTGATGTCTCGTCTAATACGGGGTTGGGGAAACATTGGGGCACCACCCATAAATTACCACTCACTCACTCACTGTCACTTCATGTGAACTGTTTCCATCATTGTTATGTAGCAGAGTCTGTTCTGGTGCCTTTTTGATTTTGAAGCTACTTTTTAGCACAGATATGATGATATGTGTGATAACAGTGATTTATGTGTGGCTTTCTTTACTGGTGAAGAGCTGCAAAAGAATTGATTTGACACTTAAGAGGTTTCTGATTGATTTATTGAGACTTGAGTTAAAAACCACTCTGCCGATGCTTGTGATTAAAATCCATGTGGCTTTGTAATCCATCATGAGAACACTGTTATTTTTTGGTTATGCTCAGAAACTAAGATATTTCCTCAAAGAAAAATGCAGTAAAGGCTGAAGGGGGCTGGTAAATTTCTGCTGCATGCTAGTTAAACATAATGTACATTCATGTGACTTTAATTTAATAATTTC
This sequence comes from Pseudochromis fuscus, assembly GCA_900323345.1. Classification (NCBI taxonomy): domain Eukaryota; kingdom Metazoa; phylum Chordata; class Actinopteri; family Pseudochromidae; genus Pseudochromis; species Pseudochromis fuscus. The sequence goes on along the minus strand of OOFC01001728.1, from coordinate 10,669 downwards.
ATCAGTATAATCCAGTTATTTTTGGCACTCTGTTGTTCTGGGAAAGTACTGTACTGTTGTTGTGATTAAGTCCAGGTGTACTGATATCTCAGCCAATGCAGCTTGTAGTTTCTTTGCTTTGTCGTCCCAGTATAACCACAGTGTTTCCAGCACAAGTCCAGCACTTACTAACCATCGTAGTATTTTAATTATTCCTTCTTTTCCAGTTTATTTTGTCGTTGTTTACTCCCATCTGACTGTTGTTGCCTTTGGTTTTTCTGCAAACGTTTCACAGTAAAAGTCCTGGTGAGAATTGAAGGTTTGTCTGTCCACTGATGTGAAGGTGCTCGTAATGTAAAACAGTCTAAACCAGGCTTTGTATTGAAATCTGACTGATTACACATCTGCAGGTGAACAGTTAATAAATTGTTTTTATTCTTGCTGACTCCAGCCGACTCGCTCTTGACCAATCACAGTCTTGATTATTGAACCAAATGTGTAGCAGTGCAGTGTGACAGCCTCGTTCAGAGAGAAAATAATGTGTGAAGGTTTGTAGTGCAGCGTGTGTGTGTGTGTCAGCAGTAGTACAGATACTAAAGATAACCCATGTAAAATGTTCTGCTTGTAACTGCAATAGACGCTGAATTGTTGTTGTCGTTACCTGAGGCCTTGGGCTTGTTTGCTAGAAGAAAACAAATGTGTGTTGATAGTTGGTTTTGGAAAACTAATAAAATGTAATGAATTCAAATTCTGTTTTTAGTTTGATATTAAAAGAGCACACACACATCCCAGCACACAAAAAATCACTTCAATGCTTGGATTTTGCAGGAATAACCAAAACACAGTTGGAATGATTATTAACTGAGAAGTGTCAGCGTTCGGGTGAAAACTGAGTACAGCACAGACCTCCAGCTATATCAGACTAAACAAGGCTGAATCCACAAACTGGTCCGTCCACTCCCACAGAGACAACAAACACAAACATGCACATCATGCAGGCCAGTGTGCAGTCGATGCAACTGTGTGAGTCTCTGTGCTACAACCAGAGGCTGCAGCTTCCACATGTAACTGTTCATGCTGCTGTTTGTGGGGATGTATCATCTGTGTTACCTTTTAACCCAAAGTGGTATTTTTGTGCATGTTGTGATCATCCAGCTGCTAACAGACAAAACACTAAGTGTAGGTACATTTGTTGTGACAACTCGTGCTGCATATTGATGAGGTGTTATATTTTTATCACACCTTTTTTTTTTAAGTGAGCTGAAACTAAGGCTGTTAATAAATTATGTATTGCAGCTAATCAGATTTACTTAGCGATATTGATTTCGTATTGTGAAGGACGACTCTCACCCGTCTCATTTCCATCGTGCTTCCTCGCCAACATGTCATGGTTAGGAAACAGGTTATGTGCTGCATTGGCTGTACTAGTCATGTCCTGATTTTCCTTTGGTGATTGATTATCTTTGTGGCCTCTTTCTCCCCCTCTCTCTCTCTCCCACCCTCCCTCTCCCTCATTGAGCTGTGACTTGGTTTAAGATTTACTGTACAGGCTAGTTTGCCACTGGCAGCAATCACACAGAAACAGCGAGGGCGGGAGACGAAGAGGAGGAGGAGGAGGAGGAGGAGGAGGAGGGAAGAAATGCAGAGACAGAGATTCCCTTCTCCTCTCCCATCCCCCTCTCGCTCTGTTCTCCCACACTGTCAACACAGAGCCCTCTGCAGCCCGTGGCTCCAC